>JAOALB010000221.1:0-63374 GCA_025331125.1 Mycogone perniciosa
TGACGTCCTATTGCCCATAAGGGATTTGTGTAACTAGCTTACTTAGTGGACGTAAATAATAAAACAAACAAAACAAATATATATATCTATATCTAGCTGTCATCAGCAACAATTCCAATCCAATCCTTCGTTCTATTATATTCCCTCATACTGTTTTCTTTTTATTGATACGTTCACCGTGGTACCATTGGTACACAACTCTGTTCCTCAAACATTTCTGTCTGCCAGTCGATTATGAATACATTAGCTATTTCCGTCATGTGAAACAACTCGTTCATCACAAGCTCCTCCATTCCCTGTGAAAAATAATCTCAGTCTCGAATCAAAAGCCTCCAAAACTTCAACATATACACCAACAGAAATTTGTAGTGATCTGCTCGAAATAGTGATAAGCATAGCATGTTCATCCAACTCACCTATGTTAGCCAATCCTTCCTTCGAAATCGGGTTGTGGTATACCAATATTTGTGCATAGCCTCCATCAAAGCCTTGACAATTCGTGTACCCCAGATTAGACTTACGACTCGTCGGAATCGGTGAACTGGGGTGGTAAATTAATTAGCCTTACCAGTTTATAACCCACTATTAACTACTCCCTACAAACGCCCTACTTTTGATGCAGTCGCTATATTCTTCTCTAGATCTTTACTTTGGTCGCCCAAGGCCTCTCGCCCAAGGCCTCACGCCAATCGCATGTCTCACCATCACCAGGATCTCGTTATCTACTGGATCAACGATGAGTCGATTCATATCATATCCGTACAACATGCGTATGACCTCAGCAAAATACACTCCAAATTATTGGCAATTAGTTTCTTCAACCCAATGGTGACGCTAAAAGTCGACACTTGCCAACACATAAGAAGACCTTTCTCCATTTTAAGTGGGAATTGGATGTAATACTATGCTAAAGTCATCCACCACATAGGCCTATGTGTATATAAATAATGATTCTCCAATTAACTACTACGAAGTAGGTTTTTAAACCGCCTTCTATTTCTAGCCGCTAGATATAATTATTATTAAACATTAATAAATCCGTGGCTACTGCTTCGTCCAATTAGTAGTAGTAGCTAGAAATAATAAATAAATAAAGTCTAGGCGTCAGCTATAAAGAGAAGTGTCACATAGCATATAAGGTCACCTATCCATGCATAAAGTATGAAGCTTCACTTTTACAGGATTTGTGGTCTGACAAGAAGCAAGTAGTTTTAGTTTAACACACATCAACATTCTTTCCCTTTAATTTCCTACCCCTGGCTTACTTGCAACAGCCATAGAGGAGCTGGAGGGCTAATAAGTGTTCATTCTGGCTGTCAGCATAATGATCAAATGATCCGCAGTATCTTTGTGTATCAGTATCTCCAGCTTCGTGGTTCTATTGGCAGTGCTACAGCACACCTTATCCATACGTTCGTGTATATGTATGTATATGTGTGTCCCCCGACAAAGTAAACAGATAGATATATACTATTTTACCTTTGAAATTAAACAGTAAAAGTGTATAAAGATAATGCTAGCTGGGCTATATCAATAGGTGTATAGACACTATAATCATTATCGTAAGGTGTGAGGAGATATATAGACGCTTATATAATGGTATGAATACAATTTACCTCTGATTATTATATGTTTGTTAAAAAGGGAATAGCGATATTGTATTAATGTCCTCCTCTTAGGCACAGAATATACTATTCATGCAGCTAATCCGACTCTTAATCGGATTTCCATTCGGTGGGATTTTATCATACCGATTCTACGGCTACGACGGCCACATTTCTCTGAGACCATGACTAATGTGTCAAGTAGGGCCGAAACAGACGCCAGCATTTCTTTTTGATAACAAACGTCTTCCATTTTGGTGGGGTTCGCAAGGCCTGTGAATTACCTAGCCCAACTACGGAGTAGTTACTATTCCCCACAGGCCCTCGAGACCAAACTCACGAGTAGAGCTGTTTGAGTGGGGTGGAAGATTGACAGTGAGGCCGTTCATCTTCCATTGGTTCCTTTGGGAAAGGCATGAGGAAGAAGTAGAAGGTATCATTGATAGTCACTAAGCTCAGGCATGTTGCAAACAAGACTAAGCCCCCGTCCGGGTAGAGGACACGCTGCGCTAGTCTAGCTACCTGATTTCGGAGACAGCACAAGGGGGAGAGTGAAGGAGTCCGGCACGGATCCGAGCCACAGCGTAGCTGGGGCCTAACATTTAGGGAGCAGATGAGTGACTGTATTGATCCCCGACCTTCTTTCTATCCCAGAGGAAAGTGTCTTCTTTTATATATTCCTTTCTAACATGATCCAGACTATGGGCCAGGGCTCTTGACACCTGATAAAACTGTTTACTCCGAATATTGACCCTACAGTAGATCCACATTCACATAGGGAGCACCCCAAGCTTTGCTGCTCGTATCCTGTGAACTTAGCGATATGATGCCAGTTACCCCAGACGGAACTGAAACCACTGTAAGATATTCGCACTCGTAAGCTATTTAGAGCCCCGATCACACAAGTTGCTACGGTCCCAGTCAACTTTGATGTAGGGTAGCAAGAGGGTCTGACCCCAATGCCCCCAGCCGACATGTCACCCATCTCGTTTAGAACTCGGGATAATATTAACTAGCCCATGTTTGTAGATACTACTACTAGTAATTTAGGATATATTAGCCAGTGCTTTTCACCTGGGACCTGACAGTCCGCTATCTTCATCGATCTTTACGACATGATCCCCCGCTTGGTGCAGTGTCCGAGCTGCCTTGTCAACAGGGCATAAGCAATATGTCGCATTCCTTGAGGTACAAGCTGTGTAATGTACCAATAAATACGTGTAGATTCAACAGAAATGCAAAAGTCACAGAACGCCATACCCGTTGGTGTGTACTTCGTGAACACCAACTAATAAAAGGACTTCACCTTTTAGTAGGCCACAAGTCTCTGAGCCACTACAATACCCGGGTCACTCATATAAAATTGGTGGTCAGCCAAGTACATTGACGATTTCGTTTTTTTCGAACATCATCAATTTTAATTTTTGACTTACGCACTAGCAATTCCCTACAGGAAGCCCTATATAAATCCGTTCCTAGCTCGGGTATTGTGGTGGCTTAGAGGTTTTGTGACCAACTAAAGGCGAAGTCCTCTTAGTTGGTGTTCACGAAGTACACACCAAAGGGTAGTCGGCATTCGGGGGGAAACACCAGGGGTGTCAAACTTGAAGCACGCAGGTGATATATGCCCATATTTTGCCATTTACCCACAATTGAATCTGAAATAAGGGTAGAAGGAGCCGATGAGCCGGATAACAGTGTAGTAATAAACGGTTAAAATTTGCATTAGAAGAGAGAGAAGCTGTGAAGACTGCAAATTAGAGGTGGTGTTTTCACCAACGCTCATCACATCTAAAGAAAGCCATACCTATTCATGAACCAAAAGTCAGCCGCAGTCCAGGATCAAGGTAGTGAGACTTCGGGGAAGTTAAATTCTCCACTGCCGGCCCGGATCTTGGCATGACACAACCCCACTAGTCTGCTCAACTTAGAAGTTAAGTTCCAGGACCAGTTATGGTACAGAAAAAAATGGCAAATATGCAAAGTATCAGGAGAATGATAGTGATTGTGAGGCTGACCTCTTAACTATCCTCTTTTGTCCCTACGAGGCGAGTGAAATCTTCAATATGAACACACAATGCCTCGTGGGTTAAGACTACTAATAAGGTTGGGCATGACTCGACAATGAGCTACTCCCTTCGTCCCTATCGTGTGTTTGTGTTCGGGATCAGATTTTCGAGGATATCACCAGTCATTAGTGCTTATTGGCTTTGACATCAAGATAGGCTGGCGATCTTCCGTCGGGAGACAGGAACACGAAGGGCAAAACGTTAGACCAAGCCACACCCGCGTTGTCATCACCTATTTCGCACCCATGATAATTACGCTGACAATGAAATTATCAGTAACCGACTGAATTGAACAGTCGAATGTATAGCAAATAGTGGATAGGCCAACATATTTTGCCATCCGCACAATAGTAATGCTACAATGGCAAAGAGGGAGCCGACGCCTCGGCATTGGCTCTCTCACGCTACCCAACACCCAGATCCGAGACGGCTTCCAGTGGCACGAGATTTACTTTATTAAAACGTCTATATAATTAACTTGAATTTTATTAACAGACCCATAGACATCCATTGTCATGCCAGAAAAAAGCGTCATCTCGTCAATTCTCTAGATGCGATCGCTGTGACTGTCCTCAGCCTCATCCACTATCACCGTAGTCTCAACTGTCTTCATGATACCGTTCTCACCACGATATGTCGTCAAATACACATCCGAGCTAGAGCTGTTTTGACGAGCCAGTCCATCATCATCCTTCACAGGAGGGCCAGTGATGACGACGCGGGAAGTGACATGGTTGGTCGGGGTGGTCTTGTTGTTGCTGGTGTCGTCGTGCAAATCAGGTCGTCGGGATTCATGGCTGCGCACAACCTTGGAGATCAAAACGGCCATCAGAAGCTCGATGTATAGCTTGACGATGTAGGCGAGAGGGGCGAATTGGATATACCTGCACAGACCATGTCAGTTGATTAGATTACTTATAGTAATATCAAGAGTGGAACAGCCACCATAGTTAGAAACTCACAAATAAGTGTCTGGCAAGTTCAAGAAACCGAGAAGTAGAATATCCATAGATGTGGAGAGAAACACAATTCCGGCATTGAAGTTAAAGAGCCTCCAGTACTTGCTTAGCCCGTCCTGAATCAACCGGAAGCGAACCAAGTACAGAAAGTACAAATTAAGCGCCAAGTCAACGACGAGGAAAAAGGACTTCTCGATATGTTCGGACCATTTGTTGACGTAAATCTGGATGGGTGTAGCTGTCGACAACTGCGCAACAGTCCAGATATAACAAACAGTAATGTTGACACAGCCAATGACAATGAAAAGACCCAGTTTCAGATTCCTGGCTGTACGCTTATTGGTCATAATCAAGGAGACACGGTTGGCAATAATCTGTGGTAGAAGTTGAGTCTGGATTGACCATAGTCCCACTATGAACATGTTAGTTGTCAAGCATCTCATCATAATAAAACTTGGTTGCGATGGTAATTACCAGTGCCTATGAAGAATGCGGGACTGGAGGCGATGGTTAGCGTTAACTCTGTATACAATGACTGGGTGAAATTTACCTTGCCGGAATGTATCCACAGAAGTACACATAGGTAATGAGGGCCCAGATGAAATTTACCGTTGCCTCTATCCAGATGAAGTATAAGTAGGCATTGGCAAGGCTTCGTGTACGTGTCCAGATGGTGTAAGTCTGATTAACAATCTTTGTCATAGCAAATACAAAGACGCCCAGGAAGATCCCGAAGTATATGGAAGCAAATTGCATGACATCCATGATGAAGGTGTGGAGAGAGCGTTGTCGATAAAAGAATGGATGGGGGCCCAACAGGGGAAAAGAACGTGGAAGAGGAGAATTCTGAGATGTTCTCCTGCTTGTTAGAAAGGCCTCGACATCGTTAAAAGGATCGTGGGGATCTGAAGGATTAAAAGCCTTTGGGTAAATGCCTCCCTGTCAATCTACGGATCCAGATAATTAAGATTAAAGCTCCTCGTAAAGCAAACGTGACAGCGTCCATGGCGCGGCCATTCATTACTGGTTTAAAAACTAGTCTTCTTAAAAAAAGACCGCCATCGTGCGACCATTCATTACGACTGGTTTGAAGACTAGTTTCCTAGTGTGCATCCACACCCATGATTTTGATGATGTTAAAATTGGTATCTGGGTGCAGGGATAAACCCGCCTGCAGCGCCTGCATCATCTCCGATATGTCAAAAAACAGGCGCCGCGAGGCTTACGGTAATCTTTGCTAGTTAAGTGACGCATCACATATATTCTGTATTGCCCCTGCCGAGTACCGATCGGGCTGAACGACGGCCAACTTCTGCCATATGCCGGACGCATCACATGTCCAGCTTGCCGCCACATATCACGGCAGATGGTTAACCAATCAATAAATGATATCAACGCCACGTCCCAGCGATCCGGCGAGTTCAAGCCCAATTATTTCACATCCCTTTATCAACGGATCCTTCTCGTTATCCCCATGCCACTGTCACGACGTGACAGTCACCTCTACAGGACAACGTATCGAGTGTGCAACAGCCAATCACCGCAGAGCTCCCAAGTATAACTACCTTTTCCCCACAAGGACGCGGAAAAATTTCACACATCATGAACAACTATACGAGTAGCTTTTTAAGAACACTGTCATCGAGAAAACGGATATCAATAGGGGCTCTATCAACACCACATTGAGTGGGCTGAGAGCTGATTGAAACATGGACAGTGGTCGGTCTCTTGGTAGGTTATGTGCTAGAAATAGAGAACGACTGACTACTAACTAGTCCAGTATCCACCCTGGGTGGTTGCTATGGCTTGAAAAACGCAAAGACACACCGGAACGCTAATTCAGGGCTGACGTGAAAAGTCCGGTGACTCTGCACCGTTTTGTGTATCTTCAGGTTGGTTCACGTCAACACAGCTCAAGTTTCAATGAAGTACTCCGTAGGCGTACGAGTACAACAGGAGGGACCGTATCGCCTTAATTAAATATTATAATGGATCTTGACAGTTATGAGGTGAGAGCTAGTGAGGGCTAAGGCGTCAGCAATATATGAAGCGCTATTCCTTCACCATTGAAATATTAACCCTTAATAGTACTAGACCCCCTAATACTGCAAGTATTTGCTGTCAAACTACAGCCGTAGTGGCAAATAGCGCAGGCAATTTCGGGGTGGCTGCCTTACATGAGCGAGGACGGAGTAGTAAAAAGGACTCGTCAACAAAACACGCAAACCATGTTCAATTCGGCAGACGCCGCCACCAGAATTAAGTGGAGGAAATCCTTCTTAGATTACCGACTGCCGGGACTCTATTCAGGCTATGAACAACACCTCCTAGCACTACTTCTCACACAGAGGTCCTCAGCTTCAACATAACACGAACCCACCAGCTAAGGCAATACGAGTGCACACAACGCGTCCAGAGTCTCTCTTCCTATGAGAATGTGGGGCTCCGTCCGCAGCAATCTTGTTGTGATTTGCAGAGGCTCGATTCGGGCTTATTTATGGGCGGCATTGAATTCGGTGTCAATGGATCCAGACAGAGATATTCAGCTTGGCAACATGGTCATACACTAACCTGAAGGAAGAAGTGGCATCCCTTTGCAGTATGACTTCATAAGAGCCCTCCCAGGGTCCCAAATTCTTCGTTTCATCGCCCCACTAGCCGCTCGCTACCCATTTATCACTCAACTGTACTCCGTACGGAGTAATCAACTACCATCATGTTATGCATACCAAGGGTCTATGAGTAAAAACTGCAGGCTGTTCGAGGTAATATACCCATGTATTGTGGGGGATGAATGCTCTTAAATACTGTGGTACTACTCCTGTGATCTTATCCGACAAGGGTGTCCAGAGAGGCCCACAACTAATCCACAAAACCATTAATACGGGGTTATTGCATCGGGGAACACAACTCATCAAGGATGCCACTGCAAGGATAAGACTGCTAGTAGATAGTACGGAGTACAGTACTCCGTAAGTACGAGTAAAAGAGGGCTGCTGCATTAGTTTCGATATGGGGGCAGCCAGTGAGCAGGGGTATCCGCGATTATGCGGACTCCCATAAGACCGACAGATGGCAGAGAAATTGCTCAAATATTCTCCATTTCAGGATGTCAGAAAACCGACGACACCTGACACATGGGTCTAGAGTAATTCCTGGTTGCCTTTTTTAATAAAGGGATAAGATAGGATATGATAGCAGGGTCTTGCAAGAGCAGAGACTTGGTGATTCTAGCTGCCTCCACCCAACAGTATCGGGTTGTTTGGACATCTGTGGTTCCAATTGCTCAAGGGAGACGATAACTTTACTCCTGCCGTAGTATAATGCGCACTGGGATAAGGTGACGCTTTCACGTGTTCTCTCGTCTGGGAAGTCAAAAGAGAGGACCCAAGTATCACTTAATCGAGACATCAAGAGCATAATATATGGAAAGCTTGGGCTAATTCAGAGGCCCTAACGTGGAGCTCAATTGTAAAAACACCCGATACAAAGAGAGGTGCATCCCAGCCAGAGTCAGACCCACCGAATGACAGTTGCTGTTATCATTGCTAGACCTCTGTGTGAGATGGAAATGGAAATGAAAACTGACTACATGGAAAACCCCAAGCCTACCCCGTAGTCCGGGAAGGATTATACATGTCCGCCGATTGCCGCTATTAGATTGATCCTATCGATCTCTGGGTCGGGGGAGCCCTCGTCACCATCAGTCCATGGATTGGTTTTCGTCGTTGCTAAATTGAAGAGACTGAAGGCAGACTAGGGAGCTCCTGAAGCTCTTCCGGCGTCGAAATTGGAATCAGGATTAAAAACAATAGGATAGCGCGTCTATGGTGGGCGCCATCCAAAGGCAGGGGCCTTTACGCCCGCAACCCAGATGTGACGCGGCCAGGGGGCAGTCCAGCCTGGGGGGTTGTCGGACTGGTTCCTCCGCTTCGCTTCTTCAACTTCGAACCTGCTGAGTCTGCGATGCAAGTCTTCGGGCATGATTGTCGATGGTGGGAACCGGATGAGGCTTCAAGGGGAGTATGGATGGTGGTGATAACGTCTGACTGGGTTGGAGCAGGCAAGTGGGTGCGATATGCCGGTGAGTACAGTGGCCAAGAGGAATTCAGACGACCACCCGCTGTTAAGACAGCACACGAAGCAATCCACTGGGCCGGACTCACTCTTGCCTTCGTTCGCCAATCGATTCTGACGAACTGGGGCTCAAATCATAAGGGGACTACTTACTTGACTGTTGGCAAACTTAATACTCTCCTCCAGTTCGGCCTGAGACAGCTAGAGCCAACATGGCGGGATGCCATTGACTTGCCTAAGATTAAGGAAGACAAGACCTCCCCAATTTTGCCTACTGCCGCTGTTCGAAGGGAAACTCGCCAAACTCCTTTGCAACATGTTGCTCGAGATCAAGTTGCATAGATTCATCGCAAATACTGAATCGAAGATCAACATTAGCGGGGTCGCGAGGGTGACGAGCCCAGCACACATCATCGTCCGGCCGCACTTCAACGGGGATGTTGGTCTGGGACAGCATTTTTTCACAGTGGTGTTGATGGAATGGACTCTGGAAAACGATGATGGCAAATCTCTCCAAGCCACCCTGAACCAGAGCGAGTGGAGTTCATGATGACGCGCATGAAACTGAAGTAGGTCGTAGGGCTCGCCCATGCGTACAGCGCTTGCTGGAGCGCTGGGGAGGTCAATGCCACATGTTTCCAGGTCTTGCTCTCCAACAAAACACTCAGAAAGATAGTAGACATGTCCAGGTGACGGAATATCGCTTCAAGAAGCTGCCATGTGGAGCGAGCCGTCTCCACGGGGTGGGGCGATTTGTGTGCCACAGTGAAGCGTTAGATAGTCGGATCGTCAAGATTATAAAGACAGAATAAACAGCAATGTGTCGAGAAACAGCTTGTAGTTTTCAGCAATTCGGTAGCCGGATTTTAATCACTTCGGTCTGAAATGCTCAAGCCAAACACGAATCTCAAGATTGATGTTTGTTGTGATGCACCGAGTGAGATGTGGATGAATAGTTATTCCGGATGACTAAGCTTCCTTTTTCGACCTTGGCTGCATGCACCTCGAACCAGGCTTAAACACTAAATCAATTTTAATCTCAACAGCTCTATTCTAAGGTTGAGTGTATTAGTGCAGGGTTCCCTTCAGTCTACGGGCCATTTCTGTTCATGTTATTTTTCTCATCTTTCGCTACTTACGTGGCCAAGAAGTGGAATCGTCATCCAGGCCTGTGCGGTTGAGGTTCATCGTCCCACCATATGTTTGCACTGAAATCGCTTGATAGAATGCGAATAGCACCTGGAACGCCTGACCAGCTGAGCAAGAGGAAACATTGAAACGTGGGAGAAAGAACAAACCAAATGTATTGAGGAAAAGAACTCCAGTGCCAAAGATATTCCTTCACGATATGACGCTGGGCGAAAAGGGGTTAATGAGGTCACACCACACCCGTCGAAGGTGCTGCATAGTTATATCTCACATAGAGAAGCATTTCATGGTGAGTTTGGAGCTAAAGAACTAAATTAGATACAGGAATGATGAACACCCCTCAAACTATAGCCCGTGAACCACCCTCCCGCTCCTCGAGCGTGACGACGGGTTTACCCCGTTTGTTGTACACAATCCTTCCACGTTTGACAACACCAAACTGTGGATCACATCCAAAGAAGTCGTTCGTGAAGGGGATATTTCTACCGTTGCGGATATAGTCAATGACTCTGTTGACAATGTTGCTGTCTCCGAGAAGATCCCGAGGACCCCAAGTAACGTTGTGAATCGCAATCTCCGGACCACTGTTCAACTCGTTGAAGAGGGCTTCCCGTTCGCGGCGATTACGTTCAGCGGTTTCCTGGGCTGTGCGAAGCTGGTTCTGCACTTCCTCCATGCGACGTTGCAGATCCGCCATCTGTTTGTCGGAACGATCCTTTTCAGCTTTCGTTGACTCCAATGTCTCCCTGAGTTGCTTCTCTCTGACCACGCTCGCCGACTGCTGCTCTGCACTAGAGGCACTCTTCTGTTCTTGGCCAGTAACCTGCTGCTGGAGTGATTCCTTGTCGGTTTTCAGGGCATCACGCTCCCTCTGGGCCTCAATCTTTTCCTTCTCTTGCATCGCGCATTCCTGAATCTTGGCTGCCAGGTCAGTTTGCAGCTTAGCGATTTCTTCAGGGCTGAGCGTGCGCTCCTTGTCAGTCTGGAATACGATCACAGTCAGCATGTAAAAAGGGTCATTCTAGCATTCTAGTTTCACTCACAGGTAGAAGAAGTCTGAAAACGTGGGGGCTCAGATAGCGCCAGTTGCGATCGGGATCAATAGCAACCTTGGGGTCAGCCGTGACCTCGTTTACCTCCCGCACGATCTTGATCATCTCGAAGCGACAATCTCGCGACGCCTCATCAATGCCGAATGCATCCGCTGCATATGGGTCGATGGCATTCGCGGGAAGAGGCTGTTCCAACTTGATCTGATTGCCGTACTCCGGGGCTCTTACCAGTGCTGCCTTGTATTCGTTGTACTTCTCCATTCGCTTGGTGTAGTCGCGTTTGACCAGTTCTCGATATGCCATGAGCTTCTCGCCAGCCTCACGACGCTTCACAATGGAAGTTCCCTTGTCAATCTCCTTTGAGGCTGCGAGCATCTATTAGTTTTCGCGTTGGGAATGGTCATCAGTTTGATGTATCTTACTCTTGTTGAGGTCCTCCCACATTGCTTTGTATTCCTTGTGAAGCGGGAGTGTCAGTGATTTGGATCTCGTAAAAAAGGGGCAAGGCTTTGCTTACCATATATGCATCAAGCAGCGACGAGGTGTATATACCCGCAATCTCGTAGTCCAACGGGGAGCCCTTCACAGTTTGCTCATGGAAACTTCGGAGCGATGTGTATTTGGTAAGTATGGCACTGGCACAAAAGTAAGTAACGCATCGACTAATCAACGTGTGCTTTGTTCGTGAAACATACTATGTTCTCTGGGGGCCTATGTTATGTGTTAGTGAGTGCGCTTCGCCATTGTCACGGAGGGACCATACAGATTGCAACTTTGTCAGGAAACTCCATGGCCACTTGTGTTAACGTGGCAACGTCCCAATTCTTAATGTTGTCTGGTTTGATGTCGCCACCACCAGACCATGAAATGCTGCAGAATCACTCATCAGAATACTGAAAACCACCCTAGGAGACCTGCTAGAACTTACGTGATGGTAGTTTGCTCCACCTTTTTCTTAGTTTCGTCAACCTTGTCTCCCGAGGCACTGCCCTTGACATTGGCGACCTTGAGGTTCATCTCGATGTTAATTCCGCCACCAATGTTCATCAGAGACTCCTCATCAACGAGGCTCTTGAGAACTAGGGCACTCAAGACACCCCCCTCGATGAAGCCCGATATGAAGCAGTCACCATATACCTCGTTGAATTTTGAGGGGGGAACATTGGGAATTGGTGTGAATTCAGTCACGTCGTTGGCAATGAGCTTTTGATTTGTCACCTTGACCTGAATACTGTATCTGGCATCACTCTTGATAAATTGGGTAGAGTCGATGAAGTGAGCATTGGCGCCACCACCGCCGAAGGCAGCACAAGTAATGCTCAGAGCACCTACCAAACCGCTATATTAGAGGTTGAGTTCTTGTGTTGTGGTGCTGACATACCGCTGATGTTGAGTGAGTTTGTAACATCACTCAGGTTATTGACAAAGCCCGCGTCCCAACTCACAACCTGGCTTACATCGGCCTGGCCTCCCTCGGAGTTGGTCTTGTGGAAACTGCCTTGGGAATCCTTGGAAAGCATATCTGAACGATCATTTGTCGATGCTTTCTGGCCATCGGTGGGATCGGTTGCTCGCAAGTCTGACTCCGAAGCCCTCTTGCCGCCGGGTTTGCGGACGATGTCGTTGACACACAGTTGCTGTGTGTAACTGTTGAAGCTATGGGCCACGATTTAGCATGCTTATACGCTTGAGGGCACAGTGAACTGGGCTCACCCCATGCCAATGCGCATGGCTTCATTGTAAGGCGCTAGGAGGAGGGCCATTATTGGTTAAGCTTGAATCAGGTGATGAAAAGAAGCTTGATGAAGAGGGAATTCACGAGATGTCGCTGTAGAAAGAGGTCAGATATATGGTATTTTCATGAAATGTCGGAGGCAGAGCTCATTGGGCCTCGATTACTAAGGCGATTGAGCTTGCCGATGTCAAACAATTCTCAATTCGGA
The DNA here is from genome assembly GCA_025331125.1 of Mycogone perniciosa. Taxonomy (NCBI): domain Eukaryota; kingdom Fungi; phylum Ascomycota; class Sordariomycetes; order Hypocreales; family Hypocreaceae; genus Mycogone; species Mycogone perniciosa. The sequence goes on from JAOALB010000221.1 coordinate 12,854, forward strand.
AACAATAATCACAGCTGATAGCCACATCCTGCATCGCAGCTCCGAAGCTATTGGGGTGCCTCCACTCTCGCCTGCAGGGGTCTTATGCAGCCCTGTCAATGACTTCCCCGGTTCTAGACCACGGGTTCTAGACGAAGAATATTGATTCGATTCACTCTGGCTTGAAGATTCAGCTCCCAATATCAACGCCTCGCAGGCAGCGAGCCCACTTGCCTGAGATTCTATTGAAACGCCACCCCGATATGTGGAGGGGCCGAGAGCGGGCTAGACCGCGCGTGTTCCTTGATGGAGTATTTCAACGCCTGGAATGTACGAGTTATTGGGCAAGTTGAAACAGATAATCATCCGAAAAAAACACAATGGGCATCCTCGAAGACTTCCCTGCCGACCCGTTTACTCCGAGCCTGCGATACGCGGCTACATGCCAGGTGCCAATCTGGGTACCCTGGGTCCATGAATCCATCAAGCTGGGCACATCGCTAGCAGTCTCACGCGATGGCAACCGCAAGAGCCAATTCATGGATCACGACAAGACAGCATTCTCTCAATCGTCGTTGCGGCGGAGCCAGCTGACCTTTACCAGCTCCTCCACTGGCAATGTCTCGTCAGCTGAGACGTTTGGCTCATCTTCCTCGTCGGAGCACATAGACTTTACCATTGGAGCTCAGATAGACATCGCAGGAGGGTTTGTTGGTGCCTCGGGGCGAGTCAAGTATCAGCAAAGCGTGGTCCACAATGATAGTGTGAGTCTACTCAACAAATTCCCAACCTCATGTCCAGGCGGCTGACAATATTGTCACCACAATTATTTAGAGCGTCAAGGAGAGCTTTCGCGGCACTTACCGAAACGGCCTTGTCAGATTCCTCGAAGAACCTGACCTATCAGAGGAGGCAAAGGCTGTACTCCGCACATCAAAGGAGGCTTTTCAGCAGAAGTATGGCGAATACTATGTTGCAGCCTATGTGCTTGGCGGCTCCAATGCCAGCACTCTAAGCGGTGTGGCTGCCCTAGCCTCCTCGTCAAAGGACATCAATGGGTCATACACAATCAAGATAGCCTGGGGGCTCATCAAGATATCGGGCTCTATCAGATCCCACGAGCAATCCTCTAGCGCCCTGGGCGTGGGGTCAATGACTGGCTACGATACCCTGTCAAATTGGAATGTTGATTCCAAAATCACCGATGTGGATTCATATAACCGCCTCATGAACTCAGCTGAGGAGAACAAGGGTAGATGCTGGGAATTACCACGCCGCGTGATCGCCAAAACGGGCGAGATGGGTCTTGATGCAGACGCAAAGGCGCCTAAGTTGGTGTCTTGGGACAAATGCGAGGCCATCTGCAAGGCGGGATTGGTCATGGAGATTCTTCTGCTTCCTTATGCGGGCTTGCGCCAATACATCGAGGTCTGATGCAGCCACACAAACTATTGACTATTATTGCGATCCTTTATTCAATTACGTTGCCTGATTCTCCATTTATTGTCGTCAATATTGACTCTTCAGCCCCTCTTCTGCATTGCATGTAGTAAATAGTTCATTGACCTGAATGCAGGGTCCCCTTTCCACGTTTCTCCACACATATTCAGCTCTCCACCATCCCATGCAGATCCACTGATAGCGCCGGGAGCCTTCTTTAGCCTCCGCTGAAGCCGAGTCTGGTCCACTAGATGGATCTGTATCCTGAATAGGAAACCTGACTTCGGGTAGCATTCAAGATGGGCAGAGAAGGCTGTGGTAGAGGGGACTGGAGCGTCATCGAAGGAGTTGAGTTCGTATAAGACCACACATATCTTCGCTCAATTGTCTCTCAGTTCGTCACTCATCACGCATCTGGTTTGTGACTTTTGTATCATCACGAGTCTAAACTGCACAGCCTTCTATATATCGCAATGGCTACCCTTCTTGCGCCATACAACACTGCTATGCAGTTGGGCTCAGGTTAAACGCTCCCACAATCGACTGGCTCTGGCCAAGCTGCTAACCTTTTGTAGGTTTCAACTCCTACACCCAGCAGCTTTGCGTCAACAATGCAGTGATCCGGGATCGTCCTCTGGAGACACAGGCTGAGCAGGTCAAAAAACCCTTGGCGCAGGAGGTTACGTACAAAACCTCTATTGTTGACAAGGTCACAGACGTGACCAATGCAATGAACGTAAGTAGGATGATGAGTTCATTTGTCTCCCAAGAAAGCCGCATATTGACTGTGTTCTAGATCAATGCTGCCTTTGCCATCAAGTACGATGCTTTTGACGCCAAGGGTAAAGGCGACTTTATCAACACCTCCAAGGTCAAAGAAAGCGACATCAGTTTCATGATCTCAGTCAAGGTGGTCAACCAGGTCATTTATGACCATTCGCTGACAAAGTTTGACCCCATTGAGGGCATTGATATGAAGGACTTCGCTGAGGTCTATGGTGACTCTTACATATCGGGGTTTCAGGAGGGGGGGGAGTTTACTGCTGTCATTTCGGTCAAGGCAAAGGATCGTAAAAATGCAGCAAAGATCAAGGCCAAGTATGCCCATCATCTTGTGCTTTCCCTTCCATTAACATGGCACTAAAAAGGACTTTGCAGTGCTGCCATCAGCTTCACCAAGGACAAGTTGGAGCTATCCGCGGACGGCGATTTCAGCAAATCCAACACCAGCTTCCTCGAGGAAAACGAGACTACTGTGTCAGTCACATGGACTGGTGGTGGCCAAGATATCAAGACCCGTGAGTATTGCCAATGCGACAATATTTACCAATGCGCATAGAATGCAACTGACTTCCAAAAAAGCCGAGGAAGATTGGAGCCTCGCGACCATGAAGGCTGCTGCTCTCAAGTTCCCTGACCTGGTTGCGCGGACACCGATGCGCACACACGCCATCTTAACAAAATACACTGCTCTGCGCAGCTTCCACGCTGCCTTGAAAGCAGGCACAGATGTGCAATCGGTGATTCCCAGCTATGAGAAAGCCGGCGTGTACACGGCTATGCTGCAAGAGGCGTACCTCGACTACAAGAACATCTCGAAGAATCTCCAAGTCTTGGCTTATGATGTTAGCTCAGGGGCTATGAAGCTCCTTGAGTCGCCGGCTGCACGGAAGCTTTTGGAGTCTGGCAAAGAATCCAGCAGCGCTGAGCACAACGAGGCGTCCGAGTCAGAAGATGATGCCGCTATTGTTCGCGTGAACAACAAACTCCCTCGTCGCGCAACGAAACCCTATGAGCCAACCCTTGCTGGCCTTGAGAGGGCTCGTGACGATGTACGATTCATGATGAACCGAATCGTCCTCGAGGTCGACACTATTACGCGCAACCCTGAGCTTTCTGTAGATGAGCGGAGAGAGCTGCCATACCTGTCGCCGTTCCTATTCAAGGAGCTATTGCCCATAGGTGTGGCTACAAAGGAAAAGACGGAGGACAAGGTCGTGGCCCCGTCTGAGGAGCCCGCGAGCTCGGGCTTCAGTGATTTCACGGACAGGTTGGGGGGAACCCTCAGGCCTTAAGGACGCGGACTTTGGAGTTGTGATTGTCACTCTCAAATGTATTTTAGGCATGACATTAATAAATTCGTTCTTTTTCTCTTACTGCAAATTTGCTCTACAGAATTGCGCAATCGGATATATTTCGTCCCCTTTTCAGGGGGGAGGGCAAAGGGGACATAATGTAGATATGAAAAGTGACAAGTCGTAAATATGCTGCTCCGAGCTTCATGACTCGAGCGGCTAATATTTAATCCGGGACCGCACAGCTCCATTGGTCTGATTATCTTATCGCTCCCCTGCAGCATTACATCACAGGCCATAGGTAGATGTGAACCCTCCTTTTTCTTTCACGATTACAATAACAGCCTCTCGTATCACCGCACGCCATGGAGACATTATCGCCACAGCGCCCTGCCTCCGACTCCGACTCCGACTCATCATCCTCATCATGCGAGACTTTGTCGATTTACGGAATTGCACGTCGTTATTGTAGAGAAAGACTACTCGTCGAGCCTCTGCAGTGGACAAGTCGGCACCTCGAGCTCCTACAATGCTCGTTCCGTCAACCATCTCGAGCACCGCCAACAACCCCCTGTGATCTGGGTGACATGCGCTCTATTGAGTCTATCTTTCAAAGCTGGAGCAGCCTAGGCCATCGAGAATGGCGCATTTCTACTGTCCTCTCCGCACCTAATAGTCCATTTACTACTCGGTTCGTTCTCCCTACGCCTTTGTTTGCCTCTACTAACGGCCTGACTCCGCAGAAAGGATATCTGCTTTCGCTTTGACAACCGTGCTGTCAAAACCCTGTCATGCGACTGTCTATTCGTTCGCAACAAACTTGACACTGACATACCTTACTGGATTGCAATCACCGATCGCCCTCCCGTCGCTATATATGTCGATCGCGAACGCATTGAGTACCTGCGCGGCCAGTTATTTCAGATCCGTTCCGATCGATATAATCCGCCTGTCTGGGCTTTGCTTAGCAAGAAGCGAAAAAACACGGCCCCTACTGAACCTCTGCACGATCCATACATCATGGCGCTGTTAATAGCTCTAGCACAACAACAAAGAACATTCTTTCAGCATGCTGGACGCGAAGGAATGTCTGCCGCGACTGCATTCACCGTATGAATTCCGAGTCAGTGTGTGTGGTCTCGACTAACCGCATGTTTCCCTTTAGTGTCAGGTTGTATGCTCCTCCAAGGATAAGGAGTATTTACACATCTACACGGCTACTGTCCCTTCATCCTTTCTGGATAGACTCGATTATCCAACAGTTCCCCCTGCAGCACCGCTGCCTATATCGGTACAGATCACCACAATACCTTACAAACCGTACGACACGTTTCGCGGCCGCATCTTCGCGCTGTTACTTCGAGGGGCTCATAATCCAGAGATAGAGAGGAAGCGGAAGCTGGGTGACGAAAGCGTGCATCGTTCATCCGCGCGTCGTAAGGCCGAGCAACCAATTTTATGCCCCTAACCGCCCATGTGGGGAGTTATGAACATGTGAATTATAATGAATGAGAGCGGGAATGAGTAATAACAGACATTGCAAGTTTGGGGTGGATGAAGACATATCCTTGATCCCCCTGGTCAAACCCGAAAGGGAGACAAATGGCTTGATCCCTTGTCGGCTAGGTGCCAGCTAGACCATCGTCTAGAGCCCAAGATCAAATTCGGTCTAGGGCATACTGTAGAGGCAGAAGCGTCACAGGCCTCGTGTAATACAGGGGTGCATCAACATACCACATGATGAAGCTCGACAGAAGCTCTGCCACTCTTGACATATTTATTTTATCCTGACTGCTAATACCTTTGTACATTGATGCATTCTCAACATATAGCGCGAGGGACTTTGGAGAGAGGCAGCACTACGTAGTGCGCAATGCCTGTGCATCGTCTTTTCCCTCTGTTATCACGTTTAGCCGGTCCGTTACGAAGTAGAGTCAATATCACCGCCTTATCGGCTATTTATGAAGATGGTTATTTATGGCAACGGAGTAATACATGATAACAAGAGCAGTTTATAGCAAAGCAAGTTTCATATCCCTTGTCTAATATTCTACTGTCCTCTTTGTGCTAGGGCAATGAGTGATCGAGATGAACAAATCATCAGTCACGAATTACCAATCCCTGCATTCGCCCAAGCTACAAGACCCAAGATATGAGATACAATATCCTTCCGGTCCTCAATCAGGGTTACGTTGAACCATTCTGTAGAATTTACCCGCAAGAAGCGAGTTGGATCATCAGACGAGGCAGTAGAAAGAGCTTCGTATTCCTTGAGAAAGTCGTCCGTTATCATGAAATGGAAGAACCTGATGTGATGCCCCACGGCAAGAATTGTTATCAAGCTGTGTTTGTTACTACATCTGCAAACTAGAAGGAGGGAATGAACCACTTACTTCGTAGGCACAATTGGGTCGCGTGATTCATCTCGCTGCAAGGCTAGTGATTCTCCAACTATTTGTGCTAGAAGTCCATCAGAAACAATAGGTCTCCCGTCGGCGATGGTCTGGAAAGTTCGCTTTCCTTCCAACATTGCTACTTGAAAAGTACGACCACCCTGTAAGTGTAGCTGCAACCCGCCGTCATCGACTGCATGAACACGACAGTTCTCGGTTGGAGAAAAAGAGTGAGTAAACCGTTCATCACGGAACTCAACGAAAGGGCCTGGCTTGTCGGCTGGCTGGGCGTAATTCACCACACAACGGATAAAGCAGCTGGCCAGGCGGACTGTAGTGTCTTCGAGGAGAGGTACACCTTGCTTTTCTGTGTAGCCAAGGGAATCTTCACTGCCTGCAGATGAGGTTGGCCGGTTTGGTGAGCTGCCATCGACCTGCATGGTATCGGATTGGGAGTAGTCTGGGAATTGGGTTGGTCTCCTTTCCCGTGGAGGGTTTCCAGATGTTCGTTCGTTTGCCGCAGTGGAAGCCTCTCTGGGTCTGAGGAAGTGGGCCAACGCAGCCCATATATAGGCAAGATCGGACGGATGGTACTGCTGAACAATCTGAGGCTCCCGGAGCCCGGACAATTGCTGCAAACTCCCCGGGCCATCGATTAGACTGTCGATGATGGTATGCTGCCCCCTTGCGCTGCCTGGAAGGAGCTCATGCTGGACAAAGAAAGAAAGGCGCCGCGTAGGACTACCACAAAGAACCCGGCTTGCGAATAAATGTTCGCGGCCCCATTTGCTGACTGCGCTCTTCCAGTCCACGGCTTGATAAAGAGACTCGAAGTTCTTCGTGCTTGGGGCATTCGCTGCGAAGGTAGATGGGTTTCTGATGGTGTCGTAGTAGGCCATGGTGATTAATGCTGGCAATTCTCTAGATGACTTGCGTTTCTTTGGCCTAAGGTTGCTTGATGACCAGAGGTCTCCACGATCACTTTACTATATAAGGTGAGGGGTACTTCGTGCTTTCTCTGTTGGCTGTGGTCTTGGCTTCCTGTCTTGTCTTCACGAATTTTATACTGAGCAATGGCGCAGGAGCCAACAAGGAGGGTGAACTATGCAACCCTCGTCCTACAAAACGGACCATAATGACAGGTAAATGGTCAGGAAATGGTCGCATTCGCGCTGTCATCCATACTTCGTAGTAGTAATAGCATGTATACGAAGTATGCCTGCAATAAATGCTTTCAGTTCGGAATTTTATTATATGAGTAAGGCCCATAGAGTCCTCCGCGTCATTATATCATTTGTCCTTGATAATAATTAGGTCGTCTCAACATCCTTCATCGTTACTCCACATAGCAATGGCGTTTAGTCTAGTAGTACTTTGCTAGAGGCCGATACCGAGGAGTTCCGTGCGGAGAACATGCCCCAGATTATAAAGCGGATATGCGACGGAGCAGCCATGCATAAAGTAGGTATCTATGGAGTACCAATGGTCAAGTTCTGCTTCTGAGGGGACATGAGAGATCTCAATTCACAGCAACATTATCACATTCGTATTAATTGCCTCATTGAACTGGCCCCAACCCGGACACCATGGCTCCCCTATTTGTTGACCTTGAGGCACCGAATGGAGTCAAGTGGACTCAGCCAACCGGACTGTTTATCAACAATGAATTTTTCGAGTCCTCCAATGGCCAAACAATCACCTCTATTGACCCTGCGTAAGCAAAGACAGGAGGACATGCAGCCACTCCGACAGCACTCAATACTAATACGATCGCACCAGCACTGAAGAAGTTATAGCCACTGTTCAGGCTGCTAGCCCAGATGATGTTGATAAAGCTGTGCGAGCTGCGAAGGTGGCGCTGAGGCATTCATCCTGGAAGCACCTCCCCGCTTCTGACCGAGGTCGCCTTATGTCGCGCTTGGCCGATCTCATCGAAGAGAGTCGTGAAACTTTGGCGACGATTGAAGCTTATGATAATGGTAAGCGGATCTCCTTGTGACAAAAATCCAACAGCTGACCTGAACTGACCCATCGTCACAGGCAAAACATATCAGGAAGCGCTGGAGACGGATCTTGTTGAAGCCATTGCTGTGATCCGATACTACTCTGGATGGGCGGACAAAACCTTTGGCCAGACCATAAGCACGACGCATCAAAAGTTCGCATACACGATCCGCCAGCCCATTGGCGTCGTCGGCCAGATCATCCCGTGGAACTATCCCCTCTCCATGGCCACCTGGAAACTCGGGCCCGCCCTTGCCTGCGGAAACACTGTGGTCCTCAAGGCTGCGGAGCAAACCCCTCTAAGCGTCCTAGTTCTCGCAGAGTTGATCAAGAAGGCCGGCTTCCCACCTGGAGTCGTCAACATCATTAATGGCTTGGGCAAGGAAGCCGGTGCTGCTCTTGTTGAGCATCCTTTGGTGGACAAGATTGCATTCACCGGGTCTACAGCGACCGCTGCGGGTATCATGGCCATTGCTGCAAAGACACTCAAGAATACCACACTCGAAACAGGAGGAAAATCTCCTCTGCTTGTGTTCAAGGACGCCGACATCGAGCAGGCTGTGAAGTGGTCGCATTTGGGCATCATGTCTAACCAAGGCCAGATTTGCACTGCGACGTCGCGGATCTTAGTTCAAGACGAAATCTACGATGACTTCATCAAGCGATTCCTAGATACCTTGAATGTGGTCAGCAAAGTGGGCAGCCAGTGGGACAAATCCACCTATCAAGGCCCCCAGGTCTCCAAAGTCCAGTACGAGAGAGTGCTGGAATACATCGACATCGGAAAGAAGGAGGGGGCTTTAGTCGCAGCTGGAGGCTACCCTCTGAGCATCAACGGTAAGGATAAGGGCTTCTTTATTGCCCCGACTGTGTTTACAGACGTGACTCCATCAATGCGCATCTATCGCGAAGAGATTTTCGGCCCAGTTGTCGTCATCATGCGCTTCAAAACGGAAGAAGACGCCCTAGAATTGGCAAACAACACAACCTATGGCCTCGGCGCTGCTGTGTTTACCACAGACCTGGAGAGGGCGCATCGTTTAGCGGCTGAGATAGAAACTGGCATGGTGTGGATTAACAGCAGCCAGGATTGCGATCCCCGCGTGCCGTTTGGAGGTGTCAAGCAGAGTGGCATTGGCAGAGAGCTTGGAGAGGCTGGCCTCGAAGCTTACTCCCAGATCAAAGCTGTTCATGTTAACATGGGAAATAGGCTATAAGTTCATCACTCGTTCTCCCAAGATTGAGAGCTGCATGATTATAAGGCAAGGCAAAGCAAACTTGTCATAACGAATTGATAGACTAGATAGAACCTCAGACTGGTGCGCTCGAAACTACATAGATGGTGTTCTCAAAGTCTGCCTCAATTACCGCTACATTTGAAGCCTTTTGTTCCATGCACATTCTGGCAATCGAATCTGCTCAAAGCCTCATTGCTTCCCTCACGCCGAACACTGAAACCAGTCACCTCAACATCATTGCACCCGCCAGCAGCACTGCTGCACTGGAAGTGGCTTGCCCGGTTGACGTTGGACTTCACCGTTCCGGTGACGTTTCTCCAAACAAGATTCTCCAGCTTAAACTTGGAAGAGTTGCAGTCTTCTCCAGCGTGGCCTGAGTAGTGCTCACATTGCCAGGCGAACAAGGGTTCCTGTCGCCCTCCTTTCAGGACGACATCCTCGATGGCAATGTTACGTGCATGCCCAATGCCGCCGCCACCACCATTAGGCGGGTAGCCCCTGGAGACACCAGCCCAGGTCTTCAGATATGATACATGGGCTGTGTTGCGAAGAGTGATGTTGCGCGCGTAAAAGTTCTCGATGTACTCAAGTTTTCCGTCATACTGGCCCATGGAACCTATTGCGATGCCTTGTCCATTCTCAAAGTAGCTATCATAGATAGATATATTACTAGAGTTTCCCTTAAGCGCGATAGCATCATCGCCATTGGACACGATCCACCGCCGGAAGGTAATTTTGTCCGAGTATATGGTATCACAGCCGTCGGTGTTGAGAGTGTTCCACTTGCTGTTTGAGGTGCTGTTGACGTAAATGTCATCAAATTCCAAGTTCTTGGAGTACGTGACCGCCATTGTCCACATCTGGCTCTGGACGAACCGCAATCGCTTGACGATTGAGTTTGTGAACTTGCGGAAATTGATGTTCATGGGCCTACGCGCTAAGTTGCCACGGCTCTTGGCCCAGTCGTACCAGACCTGGCCATTTCCATCCAGCGTACCGACATTATAGCCGTCCCAGATGACCTTGTCACCTCCAAAGTACCAGACAGTGCTCTGGTTCTGAAAGCCAACAGGCATAGATACTGAGAGCCAATAGTCAATGTTTGTGCTCCAGAGCATGCGGCCAAACTGGTGGATCATGACGTCCTGTAGTTTCAAGGTTGTCATGTTGGTCTGAATATGGTAGACGGGACCTGGGAAGACGACGAGACTATTGGAACGGCACTTGTTGTTGAGTGCATCCATGATGGCCGGGGCATCATCTCCACCATGAACATTGGGTGGGACAAAGCAGAAACGGCGACCCTGAGCCTTGGCCCGTTTAGCCCAGTACGCTTCACCTGATCCACGGAGATCTGAAGCTCCGTTTTCAGAGCGCTGAGGTAGTGGTACTGGTGGCAAAGCCAAAGCCAAAGCCATAGGCAGGGCTGCCAGAACGATGGCCGTCCAACTCAAGCCACGCATGGTAGGAGGGTGAGGATATTAGAGAAGTGATAGTTTGGTTGAACACTCAAGACGTACTAGAGTCAAAGAATTAATAGAATAAGTTATTGCCAGATATTGGTGGAGTGGAACAATTGTTCTCCCTGAGGGCAAGTCAGACATATGGCCCAAGACGGGCGGAACGCCCTCTACTTGTACGGATGTCTTGCCCTAGGCAATAAAGGAATGTCGCAGTCCTCTACTCATTCAAGCAGAGACCGATGCCACAATACGTATCGCAAGCCTGGCAGAGGCGCTTTCTTGCATGGCAATCACAGCTTCTCTCCCTGCTTTCAGGCGTTGCGAGAATAACGCCCGCATCAGTTTGGTCACGCAGGCCACAAACCACGACCCACCCCATATACGGAAATGGAAGGCTCCAACAGTCTCAACATGATCAGAAAGTCCCCCCGGCAAATGGTGAAGCTTGAGGATGACAATGCTACCCTGACATCTTCTCCCGCAACTAGGGATATGGACTGTGGCGATCCGCAATTCCGCCGACCTTCCTTGCGGCGGTGTTTGTTGGTTTGTTAGTTGGACGTTAAACACGGCTGTCCAGTGAGGGGCTATGGAAAGGGGCCCACGAGGTTGTTTCGCATGGGTGGTCTGGGGTCCTCGTGCTCGTCTGTTGTGTGAGGTTACATTCTTGAGTCATTCGTTCAGATAAGAGAGGGGAGGATTGCTGACTTCCCTCGGCCATTTATGTAAATAACCATAGGGGGATAAGGGAGCCTTTGGCCTAGCTTTGTTTCCCATGTTTCACAACCCCACCACCATCTCGGGAGATGGCTGTTGTTGAAGTGTGGGAGAGAGTGTGCGTATGTAGGTACACAAAGCAGGCAGACTTATGACAGTACATGGATTTTTTGCGTGTTGTAAGCTTCTCGTTATTTATTCTGGTATTTTTGGTTCTTTTGACTTGATGCATTGCCAAGGTGAAAAGGGAGGCAAATGAGCTGTTTATGATCAATCCCGCTAGCAGTTAGCATGTGGCCGATATGATCGGGTGTAAATGCCGAATGTCTTGTGTTGAGTAACCGCTAATCGGTAATTTGTTCTTTCAAATATTTCATTCGCCCACTATCATCTTCAAGGTTGCATTGAGGCTTGGGCTGTAACTTCGTCATTGTGTTTTGGTCATACCGTCAACTTGCATAGCATGGGAACCGGTCGAGCCGATCCAAGCAAAGGTATTTCCGGCCATCGGCCAGTCTCAATCGCCTTCTCTCTTCCATGTATCTAATCGCTCATCTGACCTGCAAAGGTGGTGTGTCTTGCAGCCTCCAAGAGCACGGTGGCCGTTGATCTGCATTGCCCAGCAATGCATCCCGCCTAGCCATAATGAGTTGTTACGTATGACGAGAAATTCACCATGTTTTGTGGTGCATTTTTGCAATATTTCCCCTGCAAATTTGCAAGGTTTTAGATTAATGACGAAGATTTGCTGAACACTGGTCACCATAAATGGCAGTCATCTTTGCCCTTGGTCATAACAGCGACTTGGCTGAGATGCTTGCAAGCATATCTAGGCCACTGACTCGCTACGATGGAAACGAGCCAAGATCACCAGACACGAATGATTTGATGCCTTTAGTGGGTATTGCGTCACAACTTTTACACACCTTACCCATTTGCATTGCCTTCTCCATGTCCCTGAGCTTACTGGCATCAGAGAGTTACACTGATGCGGATCACTGCCTACCGGGATGGCTTGTGAGTGAACTGAATGCTCAAGTTGGTACTCCTCTCCACAAAATTGTCAATTGATGGGATTCATGATCGGGATGAGCGACTCTAGAGAGAATTGACTCAAAGCCCCAGGATTGCAGGAGTATTCCGAATGAAGTATTCACTCAATGTAGGTGGACATGTCAGTGCCGATACGATCAACCTACACAAAAGGTATTTGCCGGGCTGGGATTGTAGTATCTGTAGAGGCCAAGCCCCATCTACTCGGCAACACATAGTAGTACTATCCCCATATATCTTATCGGAAGCTTAAATTAACCTTCTTTTTCGCTAAGTTTCCTTTCTCGTGAAACAATCCAAACAGAAGTTCTGTCATTCAGTGATGACCTCCACCAATACAGCTATCTGTGGTTACCCCAGACACCTCATTTTAATAACAAACAGGCCAATGGCAGTAACAGATAACCCCCAGTGGTTGATCCTCAAAACCTCTCTATACGGCTGTGTCATTGTTACCAGCTGCATTGTACTACCCTGCTCAACCCAGCCATACTATCTTTCATCGGGTCACTGCGGCCGGCACTCATTTCGGCCGCGTGTGCCGGCAGTGCTCGGTGCAGCGTGTATAAGCGGGAGTGAAATCCCGAGTAGCTTCACGATCAACAGGGCGCGCTGAGGATTAGGCGTCAGGCTTAACCTACCCTTGTGATACATGACAGTCATGCTTCTCGGCAAGTTCGCTATCATCAGAGACCGAGGATACACAAGAGGCAGCTAACCTTGAATACGAGGGCCTCGCCAACAACGTTATATCGCTGGAAGTGGCTTCCTTTTATTTATTTTATTTATATTTATTTGGTATTTACGACCCTAGCTATCTATAGCCATTATCCCAATCGGGCAATAAGGTCGGTCTGAGCTAGGCCTGATGGCTTTATTTGAGACGCCTCGGAATTACATAGGGAAAATCAGGGGAGTAGCTTACAGCTATTCGCACTCTTAAGACTTAAAGATGCCGGTTTCTTCTGCAAGTTGTTGGAATTCTTTGCTTCCTTTTGGGCCCATCAAGTACGATCTTGATCATCAGGTTCATCCCCGATATTCTGAGTAGTGAGGCGTCTTTAGAGTAGCTCTCAGCAAGCAGACCGTGTAGCGCAGTGGTAGCGCGTTTGTCTTACATGATCAAACGGGTTATTTGAGCACAAAAGGCCGCAGGTTCGAACCCTGCCACGGTCATTCGGTTTTTCTTTTTGCAATTTTCTTTATTTTTACTACTGGTATTTATTATATGCAATCTCGGTGTCTTCGAGAATCTATGTAGGATTGTTGCTCTACCTGGATTATGCTATGATGTTAGTACTCAGGGTCTTATTGCAATAAATAGATGCTGCTTGTCGGAGCTTAGCCTAGCCGCAAGGCGACCTTGTGTGTATGTGATCTTTGGCCTACGATTTTATGTCAATGAGTCCCTACGACTGTCATACAGGAGAGGGAAATTAGTCATAGATAGGAAAGATGAAAAAGAAAGATGTATTATAGAGTCCGAATCGAGAAAATATACTGTCATTCAAATAGAAGTATGCATCGCGCTGACCAAGATATTAATGTTCATCATGAAACGGGACATCATATTATACATGAAGCTATTGGCAATAAGTTCCTCCCCAGCTCCAGTGTAACTCTTACAGATCCTTCGTTCGCTCCTCGGCAGCCGCAATCCACTCCTTCAAGTTTGCCTCAGGGCGAGGCTTCAAGCTAATCTTGAATGGCTTCGGGTCTGTGGTCAAGGACGTAGGGTTCGCGCTGCACTCTATTGCGTCTATTATAGGCGCAGAACGAGGGTCTTGGCTTGCTCCAATCTCAAAGCTTGTGATGAGGCGAATGTAGGCAGTGTAGAGCTCACGATTAGCGAGGTGCGACCCAGCACACATTCTGGAGCCGGCGCCATAGCCTAGATGTGGCGTACCGGTCTCGGTGTCTTCGAGGAATCGCTCAGGGATGAACTGGTACGGCATCTTGAAACGAGATTCGTCGTAGTCAGCGGAGTATGCATTCTACAGAAGCGGGCGCGCGCGCGCCTTGTCAGCCAATCCATGACCAATAAAAGACACATCAACGGAGCCAAACTCACCATGAAGAAGGTTGTCCCCGCTGGGAATACGGATCCATTATATTTAATGTCATGAATGCTCGTCCGGGGGAGACAGATTGGGATCACAGTCCAGAAGCGCAGCGTTTCCTTGACTAGGGCGGTGATGTAGGGGACCTTTTCCTCGACAAGGCACTTCTCCCACGCTTCGCCGTCTGGATAAACCTCCTTAATGGCTGCCAAAGCTTTGGCCTGAATGGTCTGACCCTCGGTTGTTGAGAGATAAGCCATTCCCATGATCAGGTTTCCAGGGACAGTATCCAAACCAGCAGAGACCATGGTCAAACAGATGGACTTTAATTCAGCTACACAAGAGTCGATCAGTCATTCTGTCGCAACCAGAAGTGGGAGGCTTCGTCAGGTCTTACCCTCATTCAGCTTTGCCTCTGGGTCCTTTAAAATATTGCCAGTGATGCAGGGTTTATTGGTTCCATTGGCGATTCGCTCCTTGAGGTCATTCAGCATATCCATCAAATACTTGTCTCTTCGCAGACGATACTGCTCGGCCTGGGTGTTCGTGGCATTCGCGAGACGCAAAAGAGGGATGTAGTCTTGCCAGTTATTGCTGGTCGACCGAAAATTAGAAATCTCGCGCTCCACGTGTGTGATCTCTTTTAAGAGCTCGCTGTCGATGTTGCCGTCGATGCGGAAGCCGTAATTGAGAGTCAGGGAGGTGTTCAATGCGAATCGTGCCATGTAAGGACTAGGGTCGACATCCTGAGTGCCATTCTTGCAATCTTCTAACAGCTCCTTGATGCTCACGGTAGACTCGAGGTCCAGAATGGGCATATAGGACTGAACTGCCGGGCGGTTGAGGGCGGTAGCAGCAGCCTTGCGTCGGCGTTTGCATGACTCGTCCCATGGAGAAGTTCCAATGGTGAAGCCTTGCGACGAGGAAACGACAGAGTGGAAGGTGTGGAAGGTCGGGCGGGAAATCAGGGCAGACTGGTTGGTGATCCAAAAGTACTTGACTGTGTCATAACTGTTGACAAAAACAACGCGCTATCATGCTCATCAGTTGTGCTGGCTGGATGAAGGAATCTCTATTCCAGGATATCTGACTGACCTTATTTCCGAGACGGGTCTGAAAAACAGGCCCATACTTAGCAGCCCATTTCTGCGCTACGCGAGCGTGGTCGATACCAAGTTGTAAGAGGTTGCCAAAAATGGGGACACCAGGAATCTCCGGAACGCCCTTGATTTTGGGGGTATCGGTGGCGCTGAGGATCCTGATGACAAAGTAGATGGCGGTAATTATGGCAATGCCCAAGATTTCGTACGACATGATCGATGGGTGGTAATTGACAGTCACTTATCGACGTTATGTTCGATGAACCAGTGATGGAATGTCGCCGTCTTTCACCTCTTGGCCCGACGGTGCTTGTTGGAGAGGCGACAGTACATTTTTCACATCAGGCCGATGGATCAAGTTATATTCCTGTGGCTTGTCTAATACGATCATCACAGAGCATAGAACGAGTAACGGTAGTGCCGCATGTAACACTGTTGCAATCCGACGTTGATGACGAACAAACGAACGCGATTCGTCTGGCTCTGGCAGATGCGGGGAAGACAGAAGACAGGGCGGAAGAGTCCGATTCCGATTCCGATTCCACTGACGATGCAGAGGGTAATGCGCTTCTACCCATTCCTCATCCTAGTACTATGAGATCACAGATCGGATTCGGTTGACATTCTCACGGAGTGGACACCAGCAATACCGTCTGGAGTCCATAGACCTCAGTCTCGACTTCACTTCCCGACCGGTTGATCATTAATTAACCATCATACGATCATTAACCCGGTTTTTAGATCCCATCCGCTCTCCACTCTCCGCATGGCCGATGGTATGCGTATCAGAAATGGCCGAGAGAGGCCCCGTGGCGGAAGATCGGTGCTAACCGACCCTTCGGCTCTTTTGTGAATCTGATTTCGACTTTCTGTGAGACCTTAAACCGACGAGGCACGGTAACAATGACCATCTTCCCACTCAATGTGAGAAAGAACTTGTACCCATAATAATGCATAACTAATACTCGTACGGAGTACTCCGTAGGGGTGTTTCTTAAGTCCGGGATCTGGTCATGTTGCGGACTCTCAACACTTGTGGGTCCACTTCAAAGCATAGTTTAGCACTATCAACACGGCCCCAGAAACTCATACATAAAAACTTTCCCACAGACGAACGCTTTTCCAATCGTCATATTTGAAAAGTGTCGTTATTACTCCATGTCATCAGTGTTTCAGTGCGTTTCATTCGAAATGATACAGATAGGGTACCTAGCTAATAGGTATGGCATTCTTTGGCCTCCCGGAACAATGTTCTCCCACGCCACAGCCATTTTTGATCACACCGTGCTGCTCATGTCACTTCGACGCGTATCAAAGTGTGAATGGCCCTCATTGATGCGCTTCGCCATCGTGATTTTTGAGAAAAAGAACCCCTAATAGGCCATACATTGTAGAGTATAGGATTGTTTACACGCGCATATTGCGTCACCAGGGGTTACGTGACAGCAAACCGAGACGTACCGAGGGACTCATCTATTACCTCATGTCGGAGGCCTCAGCGTCCAAAGCGTCCTCCAACACGTCAAACTTGCGCAAGAGACGTCTCTCATATACACGTGTTGCCTGGTAAGTGCCTTTTCTTCATGCTTATGCCATATTGCTACTAATAACTGAGGTCTCATTTAGTGATGAATGCCAACGGCGCAAGACCAAATGCACTGGGGAGCGACCTTGCAAAGCTTGTCGAGAGAGCAACCACGTGTGCCTCTATGAACGTACCACACGTTTCCGGACCCGTCAACGTGGCTCGTGAGACTCCCAAACTCTGTGTGCTGACTTGACATCACTGATTTTGCTTCCTTCAGCCTTGGTAGTGTGATGGAGACTCAAGGCCCTACTGTTCCTGCACAGAGTTCGTCAGCGCCGTCACAAAATCCTACCTCTCAAGAGTCACCTTCACAGGAGAGTCGCCCACGTAGCCCTCAAAGCCCTCGAAACGCGACTGTTGCTGGTGCTGCTTCCCAGAAGACAAGATTGCCCAACCCAGACTACTACCTTCGCCTGGCTGAAAAGCTCTTGGTTGCCTCAAAGCCTCCCCAGAAACAGCACCCGCAAAGTGCAGGTCAGTACGAGCCTGTCATTGCGACTCAGATGTTGCATCAAATACTCCTCTACCGGAAAAGCTGGTCCTCCCAGAACCCGTTGACTCACGCCTACATGGACAACTGGAATGCAGTTATTAATGCCTTTGACGAAGAGGTCGGTTCACAGTATCCATTCCTTGATCTTGAAGACCTTCGACAAAAAATCCGAACCATCATTCAAGATAACCAACAGGGCTCCCACGAAGCTGAAACCCAATTGCCGAGCAAGAACAAGTCCGGCGACGAACGGGTCGAGGAGATCGCGGTGCACATGCTAGCCATCGTTTCCATTCTTGCTGATCCAGGGTCCGTAAAGGTTGGAAATACCTGGATCGAAGAATCATATACAGCAACAGTCGCAAGAACTCAACTACAAAGCGCAGTCAACGTCACTGACTTATCCTTGATGATTCTTGGGGTACGCGCCTTTCAATTGAGACTCCAACGGTTTCCTTTCTGACTATGAGGATACGCAGTGTATTTTCTTTTTCCTAAGCGACAGGGAAGTCTTGGCTTGGAGAGGAATCGGCAATGTGCTCCGTCTGCTCCATGAATACAGTTCTCGCTGTGCTGGAGATTTGACTCCCCAATCTGAGAATTCAGATGCAATCCAGGCGGAGAAGTTTTATTGGACTGTCTACACACTCGATCGACGATGGAGCTTCGGGACAGGCTTGCCCTTCGCCGTTCAGGATTCAGAGATTGATCGTCAACCAATGCTAATGGTATGTCGTGACATCCAGGTTCTACATCTCTGCTTACTCTTCTCTCTCCTCATTAGGACGATTCACTCTCATCAGCATACTTGATACACATGATCTCATATTCCCAAATCGCCTCCGAGGTTCGAAAATGGATGCTGGAGCCATCCTCATCGATCTCTGCATTTGAAGCAGCGCGTGATTTTCTTGACTTTCGAGTTATGCAATGGCGGCGTAACCTTCCCAGAAAACTTCAGTTTGGTGGGATCGAGGACAAGTTTGAGCCGACGAAGGAAAAACGCGGCGAGTACAGGATCCGCATAACGCTTCATCTTAGGGCCAACCAAATGAGGATCAACATACACAGAAAGTCGGCGACCCGACAGGAATTCAACGGTGGTGGCTCATCTACCATTAACGTGCTGACTGAGGTCGCACATGACACAATCCGCATACTCGTTCAGCTTGCTCAGGACACCGACATATATCAAGCTCAGCCCAAAACATACAACCATTTCCTCGAGTCAGCTCTATCGTCTATTTTGCTGGTGTTGGGTGGCATCGACGATGATGCGGACCGCGAGGCATGTCTGAATGATGCGTATGAAGCTCTGGAACTGATCCAGCGGCTATCGATGCAGTCGCCAGCGTCCCGAAGACTTCTAGACAGGCTTCGCAACATCCAGGAGGCTATGAATAGCTTTCGAGATCGAAGCCGTAGATCGAGTTTACACACTGCGTCGTTGGTGGGAGGGTCAACGCCAGCCCCAAATCACTCATCCACGCCCGAGCAGTCGGCGACTATTATGCAAAATAACACCAGTTTGCACGACAAATCACCATCGGCCACTTTTGAACAAACTCGACGTTATGGGTCAACCGCCAGCGTCGAGCTCACCTCGTCGGCAGAGCAACTAATTCCTAATCGTTCAGCATCAGGCGTAAGCCCTGGCAAAGGTACGGAACAGCAGCAGACCCTATCAAACTTGGCCTGCGTCTCAAACATGGCGCTGTCCTCACCAATAGGATCATATCCCACAGCCATTTCTCTGAATCCTCAAAGCTACCCAGCGGCGTCCGTCGCCTCTCCAGATACAGGTCTTGCCTTTGACCAGTCCAGTCTGAACGTTTATCCTCTTAGCAACTTGTCATTTCTAAATTTCCCGGAGATCGGCGAGTTTCTGAATGAAAATGGAACTAGCTTTTCATTTTGATGACATCCATTATGTATACAGGGGTGAGCATGTGAGTCCGTCACCATTGTGCGACGCTGACGTTCATGTCAGAGCCTCAGATGGTGTCCAACAGACACGACCGTTTCGGGGTCACCTGGACGTCGTGAATTTGTCATCACTTACTCCTCTGCAATCATATTTTGAGTACGTTGCGCTGTAATCTCTACATTTGTCGCGAAATGGTTACTAGGTCGTGAAGAAGTGAGGCTGCATCCATGCATCTACATCTGCTGTTTGCCACTATACCGCCAAATATGTTGTGACGTTGAGGTAGACAAGACGTGGGGCAACAGATTTAATCCGGACAGAGCCTCATCAGGCTGGCATTCTTGGCTTGACCCTGTGTTCAGGTTCGGCTTGGTGACAGTGCTCCAAACACATCGCTCAAACCGATGATGATCGGGTAGATGATGGCATTTGCTAGATCCGCTGGTGTGTTAATCTCGGTGGATCAATATTACCCCTCTTGGCACCGTATGCGGTCTCTAAGAACAAGAGAACAGCGCCATATGCGTCACGTCTACTCCAAGTTGCTCCGCGACATGTTTCAAGGGCATCACCTATGGTCATACGCCAGTGTGTTCCTGAGAAAACCCAAGGATGGCAGAACCACTAACAGTGATGTTGTGGTTCAAGAGGACGTGCGAGCTATCAGCCCTGCAGAATCACAGCCATATCCATGTTACGAGATTCCGGGCTCGGCCCCCATTACTTCACTTTTGACCAGCGTGGCTGCCAGTGGTCCTAGAGTTTATCGATTCTCCTCTCATTTAACCAACCCATCGGCAGCCTGTTATGACGAAGTTCCAATCGACATTGTGGTCAACAGGATCATAGTTCACACCGCTCGGGGTGCCGCCGGATGGGTACATGCTGTCGCCGGCAAAGAACGGATGCATTCGTTTGAAAAGCTACGGGACTACCTATGTGGAGTTTTGAACCTGGGGTCTGGAAATCCCGAACTGGTGTGGTGTCGAAAAGACTGGCATTCAAGTGAGCTTTGCAAGGTAGCAAGACTCTTCGTGCTTTTTGGTTGTGCCTTCGTGTTTGAGGCTGGCAAGACAGACTCTGTTCCGGCACAAAACGAGATCGAAACGGCCATGTGTCTTCTTCACGCATTTGCGCAGATTCAATATCCGGAATATCTCTATCGGCGCAGACACGGTATTGAGGCTGCAGCTAGCCGTCACAAGCTTTAGCTCCCCGATTGAGACTTGAGTTGGGTATCGAACAGAGCAATGGCCATAAAGGTTGTGAACAGCATGAAGGAAGAACAGATGCTATGTACTAGCTAGAACACAATTCGTGTAGACAGGCCGTGTAGACGCAGCCTCCTTATCATGCCAACATTGAGAGTTGATTAGGTTGGTTTGGGTATTGAGATTGCTTATAGCTGTAGAGGGAAATAGTGCCGCGAGCAATATAAAATCCCTTTGTTCGCAAACCGCCTCCCGTGGCTTCAATGACACGCGTGTTTTTGGTCATCCTTAGTATTGTGGCTGCTCAGTCCGGTGTTCTGTTGACAGCGTCTCACAAAGTTTCAAGGGGAAAATAAAGGGCATTTTGGTCAGGCTCAGTTAGGTTAGTAGAGTTGCACTAGCCGAAGATCTGATAAATCCAACGATTCAACCCTTGGAAAAGACACGGGGAATATTAACGCATGGACGATTAGGTACGATGTGCACGAGGGACAGTACTATGTGGTAATTGGATTGTCATATCTCACCTCCCGTCATTTTAATGGCCTTCGCTGTGCACAAGAGGCAGCAGGTCTGGATACGTGGCTTGCGCGTGGTGGACTAATAACTAAGACATGCATCGATTTAGCATATAGTATTGGTAAAATGAGACACCGAGATAATACTCGTAATGCCTAGTGTCAGCTCCCATCATGCTGTGAAGCGTGACAGCTCACTAATAACATTAACTTATGTACGGAGTACGTGCTCGTAATACCCCCTGTATACAAGCCTTGGGCGAGTACGAAGTAATTATGCCCTCCATGATATCGGCACTTGTACTCCGTACTCCGTACAGCGACATGGACGCTCTGTTCAACATGTCAAAGCCCATCGCTTCCGTCACAGCTAATACTATTTCGACCCAAATGGAGGCTGGGCAGCTAATCCGCTTCTGCATGCCACTTCTTGGCTCACCTCCTTGCTTCAATACCCGACCACTTTGTTCCGAAGACCTACCCTCTTGACCGACTAGTGAACAGCGCGGAAGCGGAGGGCTTGACCCGTATGTCTGTCCCTCCCTTCGACATATGGGTCGGGTTCATTGCCGATGGATGGCCTCCATCACTACCTAACACATATCACGAGCGACAAGAAAAAGCAATGACACCCTCGTTGAGAGAATGAGGTGTGGCAGCCAAGGCGGTCACTCTCAGCCGCTCTTTGAGGAATTGGAGCACCGACCGTGAAGGCGATTAACCAGGACGCCTCCATTCCAACATTAAACTGAATCACGCCGAGCGCACATGTTCATCCTCAGACCTAGACGGACATAGTAAACGGGTGGCCGCCTTACAGTCTAAAGACGACTTGTTTTCAGGGCAGAACGCACTCGTGCTTAGCGAAATAATGCAGCAGATCACACAAATCGCCCGGGCGGCTCAATCGTCTTGGACCAATTTCGTGTCCCCACAAGATCGAGAAGAACTAGGCTACTTTCCCAATGGCGAGCGAGGACCCCGAGTGAACAAGAATTCCAACACGCCTCTCACAATCATCACGACGGACAACAATGCTCTTATTCCGCAAAACGACAAGCTCCTCGCCTTCCGCTCGCTGACGGGCATCGATACGGTCCCTGCGCTATCGAACTCTGGTCACGCACTCCGCGCCGCGCCGAATGTTGGCATTTACCAACGAGTGGTGTTGGCCGAGAAGAAGGCAGCGCGGAGCTATCGCCTCTTTCATATCGCCATCAATTTCTGCCTCGGCGCCCAAATCATTGTCGGGGCGTCTGTGACGGCCCTCGGAGCGGCCAGTGGGTGTGGTTCACGCCATTCCGTCACGGCCTTTGGCGCCATGAACACCATCATGGCGGGGATCCTCACATATCTCAAGGGCTCCGGATTGCCAAATCGCTTCAAGACCCACAAAAATGAGTGGAGGCAAATCCGGGAGTACATTGAGCAGCGCGAGCGAGATCTCTATCTGGCAGATTGCCCGCTTAATCCTCACGAAGAGGTGGCCATCGTGGAGGAAATGTATAACAGGGTGAAAGCAGAAGTCGATTCTGGTAACAAGACGGCTGGAGGTCGTGGCCAGCTCCAGCGACATGACTCGATAATACCAACTTCTCACAGGGCGGCAACCAAAGCTGCCAAGTCTGCAACGGAGACACCGGTAACTGAAAAAAACTAGTTTGGAGTGAGACGAGAAGCTCTTGGGCAAACAGGAGCATGTCTGAATTTGTCATGATCATTTTTCTTGACGAGACGGCAAGCGGCTTATGTTAAACCAGCCTGGCACATGCATCAGAAGATCCATGCTTCATGATGTACACGGACACATTTATTGCCAACTTACATTTATCATATGGTCTTTTTAATATTTAATTCCTGGTGGATAAATCCTTCTCTTCAATTCCCATCACCTCATTTTGTTGATCTCTGTGTTGCTCATTCCCCTGTAGACGAGCGCCATCCCTCTGCTTCTTGCAAGCAATATCATTTCATTCACCACAAACAATTCCACACAATTTGCAATTGATATCAGTGCAGCGAACAGAACATCTTGGTAGGTTTTTTATTTTTATTTTCTCCCTACAGTCAGCTCGCGATTCTTCAATCACAGTCAGTTCCGTGGGAGCAGAGTGCATCGGATTGAGAAGCCAGGCTTCATATTCCGGAGTGCCCACACCAGCGACGTCCGCAATGCTCGCCGTGCTTTAATTCAGAAAATAATATTGGACGAACTCCTACGAAATGTAGATTTTGCAGGTTTTATTGGTAGGCCCAGGTTCGTTTAAAGACCTCCACCCCTGACGAAGCCCGAGTCCTTGACCCTCTCGTTAAGACTCTCTCAATACCCGAAATCTCATGCCGTCAGGCGTAAACATGCTCACCCAGGCAGACCTCATCGCTGAGAATGGCCGCGCTCCCTGGCTGTTCCTGGTTTTCGAAGACCCTCGTGTTCGGCTTAAGGTGGAGGAACATGAGTCAAGATGAAGCAAGTGACGTGCCGAATTTGTGGCTGATTTATTTTGAGATTGGGGTTGTGCTGTTAGATACCCTGGATACCCTGGATATCGCTGATTATCGGATCGGTCCGTCCCGTCGTTGCTGGGTTTTTATTCTGGGATGACTTGGCATTTCCGACCTGGTCATGGCCTGATATTCTCGCTTATACAAAGTGGCATGAGGTCAATCACTTCAAGTCCAACCCCAACTTCGAATGAGAATTCTACCACCTCTTTGTCTAGATGGTTCTGTATTATTGAGAAAAGCGTTTACAATATTTGACGTGTAAACTTTATCTAAGAAAGGGCATTGTAGGGCGTGAATGAATCCATACATATGTAGTCAAAGCAATATACTTCACCAAGTTCTCAATGAAATGATAAATGAAAGCTTCTTCTGTTTCCCAAGCCTGCCTTCCAGATTTTTCTGTTGATCGGCTGCTATCTTTCCAACTCCGCGGTGATATCTTGTATCGTGAGTAGGCAGTCTCGGATTCCGAGACGGTGGTGTCGTTGAAAACTCCAAATGAGCGTTCGCTGCCGCCAGACGAGGCGGCGCGCTTTTTTTATTTCATATTTTGTCATGAGTATTTATGACCAAAGTTCGTGAGAGTCGTAGAGCTTCGTGGGCTGGAGAAAGGATGCCAGAATAATTGATCACAGAAGAAGGGGCGCCATGGCAAGAAGGCCAACGAGAAGGTTGGGAGTTGTCATACTTCCAGCGCCTTCTGAGCAATCACTGCCGCCGCCCTTGCTTCCCCCCTTTCCTCCTCGGCTCTTCCTCTTGCACAGCTTCTGGCATTTATTGTCGCTCGTGCACGTCTCACCCGCATTGCAGTAGAAGCCGTTGTTGCAACACACGGCAGTTGAGGGGATACACGAGTTCAAACACAACTTCTGAGTGGAGGAGCAACTCCCAGAGCCGGAGGAACTCTTGATCTCACATTTCCCTCCAGTGGAGCAGGTCTTACCAGAGTCGCACCATGTTCCAGCTGTCTTGTCGCAGCATTGGCCGCCTGACGGGATACATACGTTTCCGCACAACGTCTTTCCAGCGCTACAGCTCAGTGTATCGCCATCTTTGCATATGGCACCGACCCGACAGCATCCATTCTTCCCGCACGTGTAGCCAAGCTCACAGTAGGAACCATTGCCAAGGCTGCAGCAACTGCCCGTGACTGGCATGCATTTGCCATCGCAGGTCTTTTGGCCAACATCACACGAACCAGCGAGGGCAATCGAATTGTAGAGCGATGACCCGAGGCCGGGAAGGACGAGGTCTTCTGTCGCGGCTGGGGCAATGTTCCTGCCAGCGAATGTTTGGGCAGTGGATAAGCTGGCCACGGCCAGGAAGAGAACGCTGAAAACCATGATGGTTTAGGGTGAAAGGAGAGTGAAACAGCTGGTAAAGAAGCAGAAGTAACTTCACTGAGTACGGGGTATTCCGTAAGTGCTGAAGCACTGGTCTGGTAGCCTGAGAAACAGATATGGAGAGTTGTCGCCATTTGAGGAGAGATCAGAGATCACTTTTAAACAAGTGTTTTCGGCATATGCCGCCGTCAATGGAGAGGCAGGTCTGCTCAGCCATATTCAGAAGATACACCGAGTTCCGAGTGAGCCAATAACGCTGATCCCCTTGACTCATAGACATGTCTTGGCTGAAAAGACACAGCAGAGTGACTGGCGGCGCATCGTGTCGTCGCTAGTGCATTCAGCCTCAGCCTATGTCAGTGACAGTGGATGATAAGCCCAATAGACTTTCCATCCGACTGTGATGGCGGAGGTGGTAAGCACGGGCTTTGGATCTGGATCTGTCTAGAATATTCATCACGAGACCGGCTATACAAGATTTGACGTACCCAGGCTTCAAAGAACTCACTTGCACACAATATCTTACACGTAGCTTAGTGAAGAGTCATGTGGTATCCGTATTTACATGCTGACACGTTGGCACAGCACATGAAATGGTGTTGAAAAAACCCCATCGTCTGGTCCTTGGAGGCTCGTCTGGGCGATGGTAGCGCAGCAAGCCATCAACAGCGTGCATACTTTGGGTCATAAGGCAGAGTTAAGCTTTAGGCACCGTACTTTTGTGCAACACGTATTGGTCAAGGTCGTCGAAGCTTTTGAGAGCCGGGGGGGATCTCAGACCGATGGTAACCTGCAATTCAGCCGCACATGCATGGCGTCTTATCAATGGGAGATGGTTTGGCTGGCCAGCCGCTGTGTTGGCCCATGAAGACAACCTAGTACCGCCACGGCAGATTTCTTTTTAGTCATTTCCCCCTTTTAAGCTTAATAAAAGGCTTAAGGCTGGCGGGCTACCGACTTTGGCTGTTCACTGCCCTGCAATCATCATTGGTGCGGACCATTGCATGTGACAGGTGTATTCTTTTTTTGCCACGCTGTGGATTATGGATTCGGCGACGACTTCATTCTCTAGGGCTGGTAGTCTTCGCGCAGGTCACAAATTGGTTCGTTCTACGGAGTAGGCCGCCTGGACTTTAAGTCGCGAGTTCGAAGCGCTTTGATCAGAATCTTATCACCGACAGCGAAACTATTCGTGCAGCAAATTAATATCTCATTATTCCGAAACAGCTTGTGTTCTCTAAAAGCATTCATAATTGGCGCTGAGGTTGATCACTGCTCCTCCGTCGAGGGAAGTGGCTTGTTCAGACCAAGACGCTCAAGTGTGCTGGGGAAGTGTTTAGGGTCAGAGTTGTTCGTATCGACAATGAAGGCCTTTGGTGTCTTGTCCACAAGAAGGCGGATCAAGTCTGGTCGATTGTAGTGCCCACCCTGTTTCCACAACCATCAGTTAGCACATCGTCCGTCATCAAGCGTTCATCAGGAACATACATAGTCAGCAAGACGTTTAGATAGGATATTCTCATTGAGGTCGATGTCGGCAATGAGAAGACCATCAAACGTCTTGGGCGGATCCTCGACGGCGCGAAAGCCATCTGGACGGTAGATGCGAGCGAAGCCATTGCCGATAATGTCAGCCTCGCCATCCAGAGCAGCCTCGTTATCCCGCAGGCGCTCGGGCAGATTAAGTCGCGTACCCTCGCGGCTGACGACTTGGGTAGGCGCTATAGTCCAGGCGCCTGTCTCAGCGGCATAAGCCGGACTGACAATCTCCGACTGGAGATCCGACGTATTGGAGTAAGGGTTCGGATACTGCAGATGCGCGGCGGGTGGTATGACGGGCCAAGCGGCGACGTGAATCTCTTCGTGGAGCGCACAGGCGTGGGCTTTGAGGAAGGGATTCATCTACAGAGTATAGATTGTCAATTGAACTGACTTGAGTCAAGTAACTCTGGGGACTCACGTTCTCCCAGCAATTGAGGTGGCCGAGAGCACCAATCTCAGTCTCAACGACACTGGTGAGGGAGTCACCTGTCCCCTCACCAAATACCAGTTTTTCAACATGGGTGGGCTTGATCTTCCGCCGGTGGTTGATGACTTCGCCGCTCGGGTCAATGAGAACTTGGGCCATGTATAGGCTACTGCCCTCAAGCTCAGAGTATCCTAGAGAGACATACACCTGGGCGTTACGAGCAGCAGATCGGATGCGTCGCATTTCATCCGAGTCAGAACGAAGGCTGTTTTTGTGGTACTCTTTAAGCAAGGGCAAGGAGTCCATGAAACTGGCCCGCCATTGCCAGTATGGGTATCTACAAGCGCTGATTAGATGGATGTCCTCTTGCCGTCGTCTTCATCGTGTTGTTGGCCATACCCAGGAATCCCTACTTGGGTCAGTCATGTTCCTGAAAACTGGCGTCATTGGACTTGCATGTCTCAGGAAAGCCAATGAGCTTGCATCCCTTCTGGCCGGCCTCGGTGATGAGGTCGATGGTCTTTTGCACCGACTTCTCAAGGTTGAACCAGCCCGGCTCTGATTGGACACAGGCGACCTTGTATTTTCGGATGATACCAGGCATTTTCCTTGTAACGTTGAGAGAATATTACTAGCTATGGAGAGAAGGGGTGTGTGGATGAATTGGAAGGTTCTTAATGATGTGTGTCGAAGTCCCCGGACTACCTTGCATTTATGGATGTAATTGCCAGTCCTGCATTCGAAAGTGGAATCATTCCGCAGACTGTGTAGACCACCTCGTGACTCCTCATATCTTCACACAACTACTTCGTATTCCGCATTTGCGGCGGCAAGGTGCCATGCATCGTCCGAGCGGAGCTGAAAATGTGAATGCGGGTGTCAGAGTGGAGAAAAGGAGCCTATCATAGGCTATGCACTAATATCGCGACGTAATACTTGGTTAAAACGAAATACTGATTCAGGGCCGCGTCTTTGTCCATCACCTACGAGTACAGTCTCCATGGGTGCGTAACCGATATGCATAGCTAACGAGGCCCGAAGCGGTCCGCGAGGGAAGCGATATTGGCCAAGTCCATATCAACCCAATTATGGGTTAGATAGATCGTTGCTTGGGTGTAGACCCAGCGAAAGGCCAACCACAGAGCCCACAACAGTTTACTAAGTAGAGCATGGTATTACGTTTTGGGTCGAGTAAGAGGGCAACGGCTACCATCCCGTGACCTCCACATTCCCGGGGAAGCCCTCCCAGAACCCCTGAGTGGCATCTGCAAACGACGCTTGCATTACAGAGTTGATGTCGAAATACGTGTCAAACAGGTCAAAGTCCGCGGGCGGCACAACGCCAAGCTCACTCGCCTCCATCTCGGCATCATCGGACCCTTTGCGCGCAGACGCTGCCTATGGTGATTCTTCAGTCGGGTAGGGTCAAGGAGTGATGGGTAAAGGACACTGACCACTGCGTCTTCTTCGCTCCCACTATCATGGACCCGCACGGGAGAGGGCTGCAAGGCCCCGTAGTCGATGATGGCGTTTCGCATCTCCCTTCTTTCGCCGGGGGTTATAGTACTGCCGCCCTTGGATTTTATGTTCCTGTAGAAAGTGTGCATGGCTTTTATCGTTTCTCTCTAATCAGATTTGTCAGTCGGGCTGCAACAGGGATGGATTCCCACAGGCGGATGCGACAAACCCAAGTGTCCGCCATTGGCCAAGCTTGCCGCATATCCTTCAGAAAGACACATCCGTCAATAATACGCTGTCGCCAGCTCTCAATATGCGCATCGGCTTCATCGACATGAGAAAAGTGCGAAAAGTATAGGAGGGTTCCGACAGCCGTGTATATCGTAAACCCGATCCATGGGACCAGGCCACGCAGGAAGAACAAGCCGAATCCACGTATATCCTGCAACATCTCGCAGATCTGGTCTGCTGCCCTAGCTAGCTCTTTGCACGAAAATGCGGACCACGGCTTCCAATCATTGTTCTGATGTTCGCACTCCTCCCGCATCTCAAGCTCTGGCAGATACGAGCGATACAGAAAGATGACGGACATGAAGTAAATGCAGTGCATATAGCAGAATGCCTGCCCTTGGTTCTGCACGGTGTGGGCATGAAGAAGAGACAAATCGTATCTCAGTCGAGGCGGGAGGGACTCTCTCCACGCGTCGAGCCGTTTCAACAGGCGCTGAAGCTCCGACTCGGCTTGCCAAGGAGGCGTTTTGTTCGAGTGCGACGAGCAGGACCATTTTGCAACTGCGCCCCAGATATCGGCTACCTTCATGCTGTACGCAACGATCCCTAACTCACCCGGTGAGCTTTGCAAACGGCCGTCGGACCCAGGGCCATCAATGCGAGGGCAGCTGACAGGCTCCCCGAAGTTGAAGTTGCTCATGTCGCATGGTAGCTGGATCCGCATGCTGTCAGCAGACAATAATCGCCCGCGACCCTTGCCGCCGCTCAGGAGACTATCCATAAGAAAGCAGGTCCAAGCCGTACGCCGCCTCTCTTCAGCGAGGATGAAGTCTTTTTTGAAGGTGGTCACAATGGATGATTCTTCAAACAAACCCATGATCTGGGCCATCCGAATGGCCATGCCGAGGTAAACCCAGGCGCGTCTTCCTTCGCCTGATCCCCACGAATGCCCCGTCAGCATGAGCAGTACCTGGATTCGTTGTAGACTTGGCTCGTCAATTGAAGGGATAATGAGCGCCCTGGTGTGCCCGGCAAAAGAGTTGCTCGTTTCTATCTGGCTCGAGAATCCCTCCGGTGGTTTTTGAGAGAATCTTGGCAGCGCGTTAGTTATTTCATCGATGGTAGCCATTCATGTTACTGACCTCACAGTGATGGCCAACATGGCCCAAGCAACAGTCCGGTCGAGAGTTCTGTTATGAATCTGGGCAAAAAAGCTGGGAATATGGTGGAAGCACCATTTGTAAGAGCATCTAAGATAGCTCTCCTTGATCTCATCTGTCACGTACTCCAGCGGGTCCTTTTCCCACAGATTCACCTTGGGCTCTGTTTGGCCATCATCCACGGGTGCTGCGGGAACAGGTGAGGTAGATGGCGCCGACAAAATGACGTTGCTATCCGGAGTGCTGGAAATAGTAGAGGAATCACGCGTCTGACGCTCAATGCGCGGACGACGGAAGATGAAAGAGGTGCCCTTTGGTGGGAAGATGCATTCGTCTCCTCTCTCCTTGCAGCGGATACAAGGAGGCCCACCAGAATGAATACACTGGAGGGACAGGTTAGCAGGAGAAAAAAAAGGAAAATCCATGGGAGATGGTAGGTTTTTGGTGTGTATATACTCTTCTTTTCGATGTTCGACACGCACCGCAGGCGATTGATTTCTTCATTACCGCGGCAAAGAGAAGCTCATTTTTGACGCGCGCGTCCACTGATGATGACGAACAAACAATCGACTCCCACTCTCATATACGGGCAGTATTCGCCTTTCCCATTGAAAAACAGTGGCAATAATACCCCATATATCTCGATTATTGTTGTTGAAGTTCAATGGTTGATTAATCGGCTACAAATGATGGTGCTCGTGACATAATTGAGTGTCATGGCCAGGCGGTTAGTGCCTGAGGCATGAAGCTAAAGGTACGCATGCTCGAGAGGTAACCAAGGATCATGGAGATGAGAGAAGAAACAAATTGAGGCTCGACCAGAAAATCTTCAACATGCCCCGGATATGCCCCCTAACAAGTTGGTACACAATGAAAGATACTGTTTTTCGTTACTGATAATTGTTGAAAGTTATTTTGATGTGGCAATAATGTCTCATCCTACTTATGAGGCTGACAACAACAACCAAACCACAGTGTGCATAGATAATTTGTTCACATATTTTATCTGTGAACTGCAATGCGACTGCCACCCAACCAATTCATTTAACCAGATAAGAAAAATAGCTAACTTGGAATTACACATAATAGTCTCTATAACAGGGCATATATGGTCTATGGGATCTTTATCATTTGACTATTCGGGCAAATTTATCCAGTGCATAGGGGAGGCGATTCTCTCGGATAGTTGTTATTCCGAGACCGAAGTCAAGCGGGCGACAGAGACCGCAAACATATAAGTAAATATTACTGTATGAACTAGTGGCTCTAATTGCCCTATATTACCCTGGTTGCAATAGATTACTCTCATTGCAATGGATTACGACTATTGCTATAAATAGTCCCTATATAGCTGGAGTTTATATTATAATACAATATAATAGTAAAAAGCCCCTTATACTCTATCAGCCCACGGTCTAATGAGACATGTATCTTTTGTTGTCCCACCTTTTTTATCGCCCGGTAATCAACTGATGCAAATCCTCCAAGGAAAACAACCCGGCTACTTGATGGTCATTACCTCCATGGCCCTCCGATGTGGGATAGCGGAGGCTATAGGTCTTCAGGTCTCCTCGAGTATATTCGATATTGTCGCTCTATTTCGTTGGAGACAAAAGCAGCAATTATACTGCATGTACCAAGACGGTAGTCGCGAAGTCAATGCAGTTGTTCCGCTCCTCTTATCGACTAACAGTCTAGTGAGTAATCGTAAAAACACAGGCTTGTCCAAATGCTGCCTTGACTGAACGATCCGTGATGTAGGTTCTCACTAGGTCGGTGATGTCAACCTCAGTAACGGATTATTCCACATCACGGCACATTCCACAACATGACACATTCCTTCATTTCAACGCACATTCCTTGATTCCCAACTAGCTTGCAATAACAGCCGGATCCGTAAGTGTCACGACCCGACCCTCTTATGGCCGCATAAAGGGTCCAAGGCGGTATGTACCCCGGAAGAACGACGGAACGACTGTCTAATCAGGAAGGATCACTCGGATCACTGTAAACTACGGATCACTGGGATCACGGAATGTAAGCCAAAGTAATCTAACACAACCGTGATCTATATATAATCTAAGTATATTCACTATATATCTCCTTTATATATAAAACTGGATAAGTCACAATTATTTAATATAGTTACTTAAATAGTTGTTAATATAATTATTTACTTAAACCACCTATTCTACAAAATAGTAACTATAGTACCTTACTTAGTATTTATCCCTAACCTCTCTGTTAATATAAACCCTGCGAACCTCAGGTTTAACTATTAAAAATTATACCCGGATTGTTATACATTAACGACTCTTGTTCAGAAGGCCACTGAGAATCCTAAGCAATACTGCAAGCATATCCGCTGCAGTATCCTTTTCCAACACTCTACCCTCTATCCCACCTCTTCGCCAAGGGAAGGACAATAACGGAGACAATAATATAAGTGGAAGCGAAGATAAGGATAAAATCGATAAAATAAAACAACTTCGCATTCGCATAAAGGAAGCCTTCCAATAAATAAAAGCTAATTATACAGAACAGGAATAACGCCATTAATATCTAGTTACCGAAAAACCTAGACTTCAGTAAATAATTCACTAACAGTAAACAACTATCATAAACTTACAAAATCAAGCCTTACCTACTCTAAACTTTATACTAAACTATAAAAGGAACTGACCTTTAAAAGACTTAAAAGAGTTACTTAAAATATAACCCCCTAAACCTTTTAATAAAAGTACTATAGCACTTTAACTATTTCTCACTTAACTACGCAACTATTTTACCTACTTTTTAACCAGCTTTAATATAAAGACTAGTAAAGTCTTTTTAGCTGCTAAATAATTTAAAGGAAATGCCTTAAAGTAGTTTAAACCTACTTAAAGGGATTTCTTTAATAATAAAAGTAAAGCCAATAAATAAATACAGCTTATATTTACTAGCTATAATCGATTTAAAAAAAATTAAAAAATATCTTTAATAATATTAATAAAGAATATACTATAAAAATAAATTTATAAATTTAGTTTAAAAAAAAATACATTAACTATATTATATACTTTAAAAACTATACTTTTAAAATTAAATAAAGAAACTTTATTTTTATTAAATACTTTTATAATAGACTTAAACTAAAAGTTAAAAGGGAAGCTTATAAATTCTCTTACAATAAAGGCATTATTAAATTTATTAAAAATATATAAATGCAGATAATTTACTTTATAAACTCTATTTAAATATAAAGAAAGGATAATAGTAATCTAAATAAATTTATAAATATTAAAGATATATAAATTAAAGTAAAAAGCAATAAAAATATATCGCTAGCTTTAATAATAAAAGATTTAATTAAATAGATTTAAACGCTATTTAAAAGGGAAAGGTAAAGGTTATCTGTTATAACTATAATAAACTAGGATATATTTTAAAGGACTATAAAGCTTTATAAAAGCCAAGAACTAATAAACCCTGGAAGCTTATACTAAAACCTAAATAAAAGGTTAATATAATTTTAAAAGCTACCGATTATATATTACTTAGCTAGACTGTATATTATAATAATAGCTGCTTTATTTATAAAACTAGTAAAAATAAAAGCAGATAATATTTAAAATAACTTAGAAAGATATTTATAATAAACTGAAAGGGATATTAGTTAAAACTTAAATCCTTAACTTTTAAAGATATTTTTAAAGAAAATAAAATAAACAGGTATTTACTATACCTAAACAGTTTAACGGAATAGAACCTAGACTTTAGCTATATAAAGTTAAATAAAGATAATAGTATCTTAAATAAATAAATAGTTACTGTAATTAATTATTAATATTTTAATTAAATTACTGTAAATAATAAAAGATAAACTAATAGCAGTAACTTTAATAATAAAAATAAAAATAACCCTTTATAATATAAACTATTACTATATAATATTATACCTTTAAAACTAGAAAATATATTACCTATAAACAGTAACTTTAAAGGTAAATTAAATAAATACTACCTAAACTTAATTAAAAGGGTTACTATAAGTATACAGTAAAATAGGATAAACCTACGCCTATATAAATAACTTTATATACAAAAAGGAGTTAATAATAAAATAGCTATTAAAGCTATCCTAGTTACTTTAGCTATATGCAAAAAACCTATATATTTCTATATATAAGGAGACTATACTGTAAATAACCTTATTTACAAAGAGTATTACGCTATATTTTAAATTACTTGCATTATATATAAGTATATAATACACTTTTAAAAGAAAGTAAAGTATAATATATTTTTAATTAAAATTCCGTTTTACCTTATAGAATAGGTATAGGGTTATAATACTTTTAAAGAATAGATTATAACTATATAGTATTAAAACTTTAAGATTATTATTATTAAACCAGATACTGAAACTTTAAAGGAATATTATTAGCTATAAAGACTTAAAGGATATAAATTTAAAGGATACTATATTTACTGCTAAGAGAAATTAATAAAATAGCACTTCTGCTATAATAAAAGGTTTAAGTGTAACTGATAATATTACTTAAAGTGTAATAGTTTAAGGTATATTATATATAAATGAAATAAATTAAAGGATTAGTATATTTAATAAGCTAATAATACTTTATATTTATTGCTAAATTATATGTATTGCTAAAAGGATAAATGCGCTATTTATTTACAGGAAAAGCTTTAAGAGTAGTGAATATAAAAGTATATAAAGTATAAATTTACTTTAAAAGATAAAAAGATTAATTAGATTATAAAGGAGCTGCATTAAAATTAGTTTAATTTTATTATTTATAAAAGAACTGCCTATGATAAGAGAAGGTAGTATTTACTTTAAAGAACCTTAATTAATTGCAAAATTTATATAAAAAGAAAAGAATTAAAAAATAATTAATATTACTTATAAAAAGGCTATAAAGTAATAATTAATAAATTATATCTTTTAAAATATTAAACAATAAAAGTAATAATAAAGATTTACTATATTTTAAATTAAAGATAATAGTTAAGGGATATCGGCTATATATATTAGTAGATAGTAAAGCGATAGGCAATTTTATTGCATTTATAACTATAAATTGCTTATAGTTACCTTAAAAAGAGAAAACCAGACTATACTAACTTCATTAAATAAAAGGAGGAGCCTTTATATATAATAATAGATAGGTTAAGCGAAAAACTGATTATTTTAAGCTTGAAATCGCTAAATGTAAAGGAGTGGTTCCTTGCAATATAGCGAATATTGATAGGTATAATATTATTCTTAGTTATCTTTAATTAAAATATAATAACCTTAATATTAACTGGGAGAAAGGCTAGCTTTATTAGCGTAATAGTAAAGCTTCCCTAGCAACTAAAACTATTAAAAAGGCTTTAACTGTAAGGCAGAAATCCTATATAGAACCCTTAAGTATATTAAAGAAAGGAACTAAAAAAGTTACCTTTAATTTAATTACAGAAATAATCTACCTAGAAATAAAATTTAAATAAAATAAAGGGAAAAATAAATAAATCTAAAAAATAATTGCCTTTTTATAGAAAGCATTTAATAATATTAATGAAATACTTAAGATAAAAAGTCCTAAAACAGCAGTATTATTAAAATAACTGCAAAATATCTTTAAAGAATACTAAAAGTATAATAAACTGTTTAAGGAAACACTTAATATAAAGCTACTAGAATACAGTTAATAAGACTATATAATTAAACTTAAAAATAATATAAGTACTACTTTCTATAAAATTTATAATTTAAATAAAAAGGAGTTTAAAAGCTTATATAATTATTTAAATAATATATTAGCTAAAAGATATATTTAACCCTCTTTATCGGAAATAGGCTATTTTATTATATTTATATTAAAGAAAAAAGGTAAACTATAGTTAATTATAGATTACTAATAATTTAATAAAGCTATTATTAAAGATAAAACTTTATTACTGTTAATTATAAAATTATAGGATAGACTATATAGGAAAAAATAGTTTATAGCGCTAGATTTTACAGGCGCTTATAACCTTATCTAAATTAAAGAAGGATATAAATAAATAACTGCATTTTAAACTAAATATAGTTTATTTAAATACCTAGTTATACCTTTTAGTTTTATTAATACTCCTGCAATATTTTAAAAGATAATTAATAATATATTAAAGGAATACTTTAATATCTTTATAATTATTTACTTAAATAATATTTTAATCTTTTTAAATACCTTTAAAGAATATAAAGTATATATCTATAAAGTATTATAGATACTATAAAATACTAAACTATTTATAAAACTAAAGAAATGCAAATTCTATATATAAAAAGTTACTTTTTTAAAGTATATTATTACCTTTAAAGAAATTTATATAAATCTATTAAAAGTATAAGCAGTATAAAATTAGCCTATACTTATAATAATTAAAGAAGTTTAAAGCTTTTTAAGATTTATTAACTACTATTAATAATTTATTAAAAGCTATAAAAGTATTATATAAACTTTATATAAATTTACTAAAAAAGATTAAAAGTTTTTATAGGCATTAAATATATAGGAAGCCTTTAATAAGTTTAAGTAGTTTATTTTAAAAAAACCTGTATTTATTATATTCGACTTATTTAAGGAAATAGAAGTCGAAATAGATACTTTTAACTTCGCTATAAAAGCTTAGTTTAATTAAAAGGATAAAAACAGTAAACTATACTTTATTGCCTTTTATTTTTAAGCACTATATAGCGCAGAATTAAATTACTTAATATATAATAAAGAATTCCTTACTATTATTCTTGCATTTAAAGAATAGTAATACTATTTACTAAAAGGAATATATAAAGTTAAGGTATATATTAACTATAAAAATATTATATATTTCGCGATAGTATAATAACTGTTTAAAAGGCAGATCTGCTATATAAAATACCTTTTAGAATTTAACTATATTTTAATCTATTAAAAAGGATTTAAGAATAGATAAGCAGATACATTTAACAGATAAATTAACTATAATTAAAGAAAGATCGAGTACACTAAATAGATCTTAAAATAAACCCTTAAAGGATACTACTAATAAATAGCACTTTAAGCTATATATAAGGTATTTAATAATAATACTATACATTAATATATTAAAGAGCATTATATTGCCTAGGATAATAATAGATTCCTAGAAGATATAGAGTTTAATAAAAAAGGGATTTAATAATAAAATAAAAAGATTTAGATTTTAAATAAACTCTAGAAAAATATAGTTATAGAAGTTTATTAATACCTAGTATATAGATATAAAGGTATTTATAAGATATATAAATAAATATAAAGGTATTTTAAGTTTTAAGGGCTTAAGAAAGTAGTGTAAGATATTATTTCTTACTGTATAATTTATAAAACAATTAAACCTTTAAAATATAAACTATACAGTAAACTTTAACCTTTACTAATACTAGAATAACTATAAAAATTAATTTTATTAAACTTTATTATTAAACTACTACTATCTATTAAACTAAAATTAAAGATTAAATATAATAGTATTTTAATAATTATAGATTAATTTATTAAATACTTTTACTTTTTTCTATATAAAAAAGTAATAAATATAGAAATACTAGTTTATATATTTTTGCGATTTATTATAGCCAACTATATAATTCCAGCTAAGATTATTTCTAATTAAGGATTAACCTTTATATCTAAATTCTAATAAGTATTTATAAATCAGTTAAGTATAAACTATAAGCTTAATACTATATACTACCTATAGACAGACAGATAAATAAAATGCATTAACTAGGTTATTAAAGCTTATCTGAGAAGTTATATTAACTTTAACTAAAACGATTAGGTAAAGAAGTTATTAATTATATAGATATCTTATAATAGCGACATTTCGGAGTTAACTAGACTTAGCTTTATATACGCCAACTATAGCTTTATGCTAAATATATATAAAGCGCTAAAGAAAGGCTTATATATTAATAAAGTATAAATTAAAGTTAAAGATATAAAGCAGTTATATAAAGAAATATAGGTATACCTTTACTTTATATAAAAAAGAATAAAGAAATATGCCAATAAATATAAATTAAAGGGATTAATCTTTAAAGAAGGAGATATAGTTTACTTATACTATTATTTACTAAGAAAAAAGACTGTGAATATTAAAATAATGCAATTAAGCGATAAATTAAATTTTAAAAAACTTAGACTTTACTTAGTTAAAAAGGTTATTTCGGAAGTTATTTATAAACTTATACTATTAAATAGTATTTAGATTTACTTAGTATTTTATATTTTACTATTTAAAAAAGTATTATAAAATAAATTAAAAAATAAATTAATTATAGACTTAATCGAGGTTTTATTAGTTAAAGAAAAATATAAAATTAAGGAAATTAAAGTAATAAGAATAGAAAATAATAAATGCCAGTATTTAGTAAAATGGAAGAATTATAGAGAGGAATATAACTCTTAGGAATTTAGGGAATACTTTAAGCACTTTTAGATAACTCTGCAATAATTCCACCGAAATCTTAGCTTACTAACAACAGATTAAGCGGCCTAAAAGCAGTCTAGTTAATTATATCGGCAGCCTTAAAAGAATATATATTAATAGTAGCCTCTACTTTGCGACATTTAGCCTCATCTAGCTTATCTATACTTTTTAACCTAAAATTCACTATTTTCGCCCCTTTTATTACTAATGCCTCGCGCTAGGTATAAAGGCGAGTTAATTGCGCTAAAGCTTTAAAAGACTTACAATATAATTCTGCCAATTTAAGCGCTGCCTTTTATTCCTGCGCCTTTAGTCACTTATACTTTAAAGTAATTTAAAATATTAAATAAATTAGAAAAGGAAGAAAAATAATAAAAAATAAAAAAAATACTTATAGGTATTTACCAGTACCTTAAAACTATTATAAAAGCGCCCTTATTAAATATACTCCTAACATTAAAATACCCTGTCTATTATCTTATAAGTATAACTACAGGAACAACAATATAAACAAGGCATAGTTTTAAAACCTAGTTCTTCGATAAAAGACGTAAAGGCTAAACGCTAAAAGGTCTTTAAAGAATAAGCCTTTTTAATACAATTTATATTATTAATACTATATATATAAAAAAGAAAAAGAAAAAAGAATATTACATTTATAAAGGGAGGTATAGTATTTATATAGGATAAGTAAAGTCTTAGGGATAAAACTACTAGGAGGGGGATATTGTATTATAACCTAACCCTTTTATAGCTGCATAAAGGGTCTAAGGTAGTATATACCCCGGAAATATAATAAAATAACTATTTAATTAAGAAGGATTACTTAGATTACTGTAAACTATAGATTACTGGGATTATAGAATATAAGCTAAAGTAATTTAATATAACCATAATCTATATATAATCCAAGTACATTTACTATATATCTCTTTTATATATAAGACTGGATAAGTTATAATTATTTAGTATAGTTATTTAGATAGTTGTTAATATAATTATTTACCTAAGCTACCTGTTCTATAGAATAATGACTATATTACCCTGCTTAGTATTTATCCCTGACCTCTCTGTTAACATAAACCCTGCGAACCTTGGGTTTAACTGTTGAGAATCACACCCGGATCGTTACAGTAAGTCAATGACGATATTATGACAGTCAGATTTCCTAGATTTCCTAGATCCGGATGGTTATAATTAATTAATTAGCAAGTTTTTATGTATTTAAGCAGCCGCTTTTCCCACTTAACTTAAGATAAGCAAGAGTATCGAATTCTATTATTTATGCATTCATCAATAAGCCCTTATACTGTTAATATATGATTGGTAGTTATAAGCCTGGTCTGTATCGGGGGTTTTTTTTCTATATAGCTTCTACTTCGCAATAAACAATACTATTAATATAATATTGACCTCTTCCTAGGTTATCTTAAAGGGACCAAATAACTAAGATCTTTAGATTAACTTTATAAAATAGCTAGCTACTAGCTATAATATATAGAAATATATTAATTTAGATACCAGTAATAAGCCTATAGTTATTAAGCCTAAGGCACCTACTTTTTAAATAATCTAGTCAGAAATAATAAATATTATTAATCTAAATATTAATAAATTATTTGAACTTAAGCTGTTTAAGGAAGAATATAATTTTTAATATAAACAGTATAGTAACTGTTTTAAAGCCCTAGGAAAGTTTACTATTTAAATTTAAAAGACAGTTAATTCCTAGAGCTATATAATTTTAAAGAAAGTAATAGTCTTTAAGTAACTTTAAGCTTTTAAAGACTAATTTAAGCTAAATAACTAGGCTATATAAAATAAAGCTAAGCAGGCTTACCTAAAAGCTTTTAAAGGCATTAAAAGAATAAAAATTTAAAATTAGTTAAGTTATTAGCAGATAGTATTTAAAGAAACTATTAAAGTTAATTTACTAAAAGTTAAAAACCTTTAATTAACGTAAAATCTCTTAAATGTTATTTAAGAAATTAATTTAATTTTTATAAGTACCTAGATTAGCGAAATTAAATAAAAAAGACTAAAAGAAGTTAATAATATATAGCAGAAAAAATATAATATACTTTTTATTAGTTACACTTTTAATTATTAATATAGGTTAAAAATAAATAAATTTAAAGGAGTATTTCCTGTATTTTAAAGAGAAGAACCTACTCCTTTATTAAAAAACAAGTTAAATATATACTTTTAATATCTCTATAGCTTGAATTATTAATATTCCGCCTATTATTATTTTATCAAGTTAATCTAACTATTAGGCTAGGTTCTAAACGCTTAAATATAATAAGAAATCAATAAAAAGCTTGAAAATAATAAGCTTAGACTAGGTCGAGAAAGCCAGAGTATAGGTTAAAAAGTTAAAGTTTTTATTTAAAGAAGACTTAAAATAATAAAAAAAACAGAAAAAACAGGAAAAATAAAAGGAACTAGTTATTTTAGGCGTTTCCTTTATATTAAAGCCATTAATCGCATCGAAAACTATTAAAATATTATTCGCGATAGCTATTTATCCATTAAGAGACTTGTTTATCTTAAATTCCGGGTTAAGCTTTTATATCTATAACAATAAAGATAAATTTATCGAAAATACCTTTTAACCAGTATCGGAATTATTATATAAAGGGAATATATATTATAAGATTTAAAGATATAGTAATATTATTATAAAAATCAGTCGTAAAGCTGGTTTTAAGCTGCTAAACGTTATATATATTCCTGACTTTTATATAAATATAGCCTTGCTAGACCTATTTTTAAAGAGAGACTATAATTAAAATCTATCTATTAATAAAGTCTTAATAGATAGAAAAACGATTTTCTATATATATTAATAGTATTAAATTCCTGTTATTGAATTTAATAAGCTTTTTAAAGTATTAAGAAATAATAATTAAGAAATTAATACATTGAATTTTATATTATCCGCAAAACCTAGACTTCCTGCCGTTAATAACGCTATAACTTGGCATAAACGGCTAGGTTATTTAGAATTTAATACTTTTAAACAGCTAGTTTACTAGACAACTAGGTTAAAAATTAAAGGACTAGTTAAAATAAAGTATAAAAGCTATTCTATTAATAAAGCTATTTAAGTTATCTTATATAAAAGTCTTTAAACTTAAGCTTAACGCTTATTTTAGCGAATCTATATTAATATCTTTATTATATTAACAGGATATAATAGAAAGGCATATATACTATTAATTAAAGATAAGTATATAGGGATACTTTTTAGCTATTTAATAGATTTTTTAAATACTAATAGTATCTTTTAATTATTAAAAAACTTTAAGATATATATTAACTGATAATTTAATTAAAAAATCTACTAAATCTATTAAAATAACAATATCGCTATAAAAAAGTAATATAATAACTAGGTAATAAAATAAGGAATTAAAGATAAACCTATAGCTTTATATATATTAGCCTAAAATGGCCTAATTAAACAATTTAAAGGGGTAATTAAAGCCTAGTCCTAAATAATAAGAATTAATGTAAATCTATTTAAGGATTTATAGCTAAAAGTATAGGAAACTGCAGTCTATTTATATAATAGATTGCCTTAATAGGCTATAGACTAGTTAATGCCTTTTTAATATCTTTATTAATAGCTTTAAAATAATAATAAAGATTTAGGCTATTTTAAATAATAGCCTAATATTATATATTTTAAAGTATTTAGTTATAGAGTTTACTTATTAACAGTAAAAGCACTATACGGCATATAATAAAGGAATTTAAAGACTAGACTTTATACTAAAGTCGGCTATTTAGTTTGTTAAAAAGGAGGGCTAAAAAGTAAGGATTTCAGTGTATTTGGGTAACCTTCCTATTCTGGCTAGACCCGGAATTAGGCCCGATGCTAGGACCGAGTTCTGGAGGAACTTTGGTGTAAGTCAGGAAATTTCTGTTATCTTTAACAATAACAATTAAGCTAGGACCAGCTACCCCGCCTACACTAGACTTAATATAATAGCTATAATGGCTATTGTGAAAAATCTAACTAAAATGGTTTCCTGTTTATATAGCTGTAAGTCGATTTAGACGATTTCCTATATAAATGAATTTTGCGGAAAATAAAAATAAGGCTATAAACCTAATTCTACTGCTGTATTCCTATTATTTAGTCGGAGAACTATTATAGAAGACAAAGCTATTGTTTATACAATCACTTCTATACTAGCTATACATACACTAGATATTCTATAGCTATTAGCTATTAAACTATTTACAATTCAATTGTTTATCCATCATTAGCCCAATTAAACTCTTAGTCGTTTCCTTATTACTGCATTATATGCAGCTTCCTAGAAGCCATATATAAATAAGGTTTAGTATAACCTTGTTATTTTAATATAGTTGAATATAGCTTTATAAATATTTTTAAGATCTGTCACGACCTGACTATGTCGAAGACCTAGTTATAGGATTACAGTAGAATGTCGGAACCTCCAACCAATCACCAATAGATTATAGCTATAAGCGTAATCCTATAAAAGGGATTACTATACAAAACCATAATCCTAAATCGACAGGATCACTATAATCTAAATAATCTAAATATATTTACTATATATCTCCTTTATATATAAAGCTAAATAAATCACAATTATTTAATATAGTTATTTAAATAGTTATTAATATAATTATTTACCTAAACCACTTATTTTATAAAATAGTAATTATATTACCCTGCTTAGTATTTATCTTTAACCTCTCTATCAGTATAAACCTATAAACTTTAGTTTAACTGTTAAGAATTAACCCGGATTATTATATATTAATAACTTTTATTTAAAAGGCCACTAAAAATCCTAAGCAATACTGCAAGTATATCCGCTGCAGTATCCTCTTCTAATAATCCTAATACTTTACCCTTTATTTTACCTCCTCGCTAAATACAGGATAATAATAAAAATAATAATATAAATGGAAGCGAAAATAAAAATAAAGTTAATAAAATGGAATAACTTTGTAGTTATATAAAAGAAGCCTTTTAATATATAAAAGCTAACTATATAAAATAAAAGTAATACTATTAGTATTTAATTGCTAAAAATGCTAGGCTTAACTAAATAATTTACTAATAATAAATAACTATTATAAACTTATAGAATTAAGCCTTACCTGCTTTAAACTTTATACCGAACTATAAAGGGAATTAACTTTTAAGGGATTTAAGAGAGTCGCTTAAAATACAGCCCCTTAAACCCTTTAATAAAAGTATTATAATTGTCACGGCACTAAACCTGCCCTCTAATAACTCATCAGCATTATATG
The DNA here is from genome assembly GCA_025331125.1 of Mycogone perniciosa. Lineage (NCBI taxonomy): Eukaryota > Fungi > Ascomycota > Sordariomycetes > Hypocreales > Hypocreaceae > Mycogone > Mycogone perniciosa. Next base: position 56,570 of record JAOALB010000221.1, read on the forward strand.
CGTCCTTATATAATAGCTTAGTCCTATACCTCTAAACCATATTCTTATAGCTTTTTACCTTATTTAAAGCATAATAAAAATATTACCTTAACCTACTGTTTTATATATTATAATAGTTTATGCTTTCCTATAACGACTGCGCTGTTACCTTTAGCCTTTAACCCTACTTAAAAAGAATTAATAAAGTCGCTGATAGCCTAGTCGCGATACTATAAAAAGCCTTATATTTTACAGGAAATTCACTAATCCCTAACTATAGCAAGACCTTAAGCCTAAAAGCCTATATCCCTACAGTAAAGAATATACCTTAGCCTAGCCTTTTAGCCTATACCTAATTCTTTAGCTTATATTTAATTTAAAAATATTAAAGTAAAAATAAAAAGTGTAAAAGGGGATTTTAGTTAAAAAATAAAGCTTGCTAATTACTTCTATAACCAGCCTTATATCTATACTATCTTAAACGCTTATAATAACAACTATAATTTAACCTTATAGCTTTAAGCACTAAAACTTAAACAGTTCTTTAATATTATCTTTAACTACTTTTAAAATTAAAAGTATAACTTTAATATAGCCTTAAAATAAAAAGAGGCTAAAAATACTATTATTATTAAAAACCTAAAGCTCGCCTAATATAAAGTTTAAAGTTAAAGTAATATAATTAATAAGCTTATTAAAGCTAAAAGTAATAATATCTTTAAGCATTAAATTAATAACTTTAAAAATAAATTTAATATTAAAGATAAAGATATAAAAACCTATTAGTAGAAGTATATAAACTAGCGTTTTACTATACTGCGCAATATTACAATTAATACCAAGTACTTTAATACCCTTTATAAACGCATCCTTTATATTAGCAGTTAACTAGATAATAATACTTATCATTTAATATAAAAGGCATTTAATTATATTATAATAAAAAAGGATAACTGTATAATATAAGAATAGGGAAGTAGTAAAACTTATATTAAATTCCTAGACTTATAGTATAAAACTCTTAACCTTTTGCAATCTACCGCTTAAAAGTTTAATACCTATTATATAGCAAATAAACTATTTTAAAACTTTATTACTAAATTTTATAAATTAATAGCTTAAGCCAATAAAATTAATGCCTAAAAGGTTAACGCTTTTTGCTTTAAAGTATTTAAAGAAATAGCCGCTGCCTTTATTAATAAAAGTAATAAACCTATAAGTAAAAACGACTAGTCTATTTAAAAAACTTTTAATTAAAAAGTTTATAATAACTTTAAAAAGCAGGCCTATTACACTAAATTTAAAGGCAACTATAAGTTTAAAAAGCTAAATAGCAACTATACTTTTTAATAAGCCTTACCTTAAAATAAACTAAACCCTTTAAAGTAAAAAGATATAAGCGATTTTATATAGTTAAATACTATATCCCTTACTTTATAACGCAAAAAATACTAATAACTCTATAACCTATATTATTACTATAGCGGCTAATATATAGTTAATAACTGTATAAAAAAGTAAAAAGCTAACACTATAAGACTTTAAACCTTATAGGGATATAGTGGCAGCTTTTTAAGACGTAGAATATATTAAGGCAATAGCATTATAGTGCTTTAAGGCAAGGTATATATTTTAAGTTAAGGAAGAGGTATATTAGTATTATAAATTCCTACTCCCTAGTTCCTATAATACTAGCACTTTTTAGCCTAAAGAAATAACCTATTATATTATAAAAACCTATTCCTATACTATATTAATAAAACTAGCTTTATTAAAGGATTAATTACCTTTAGCGATACACTTGCCTATAAAGATATAACTCTTAATATAGGAAAGTAAAGAAAAGAGTAGCTTTTTAATAATATTGCATTAAAAAGCGCAATAGAATATTAAAATAGCCTATAAATCTAATACCTCTATAAATATAACAGATTATTATTAATAATAGACTATTAATTTTAAATGCTATAGATAGTAAATTACTATTTATCTATATTATATTATTCCTTATACATTTATTAATAACTATATTAACCTTTATTAATAATAGCTGCTTAATATAAGGCTTTATAGACTAGCATTTTCTTTAAAAGTCCTAAATCCTAATAATACAATTACCTAAACTAAAAAGCCTTATCTTAGCTAATAGTGAAGCAGCAGTATAGTTTATTAACTATATAATCTTAAATATAGGAATAAAGGAATATAAAGAGCTATATATATTTTTTATTATTAATCTTTTAAATTAAAACCCCTTTATCTTTAAAATACTATAGCTATAGCAATATAACTTTAATATTAACTAGCTTATATTAACAGTTACCTTTAACTTATAATATTATTTAATAAATTATTGCCTTCAAACCTGCACTGCACTAATAATCTTTAGCTTAATAACTATTTTATATAATATTAATATCCTAGGCAAACCTTTAAAGTTAATACTTTATATTATTAACGAGAAATAAAATAATATATTAAAAAGGATAAAAAAGAAAGTTAAAAAGAAAGTCAGGTTTTAAGCCTATATTAAAAGTATACTAAAAGAGATAATGCCCTAATAAAAAGAAAGGGACCTATATATTAACCTTACATTAATACTAAAGCAAAATTACTATTATATTTATTAACTCAATAACTATAACGGATTAGAGACTAGGGTATAGATAATATTAAATAAGCCTTTAATACTAATTTTAATAATGCCTATAGCTAATAGCTATTAATATTTACATTAATATAACTTAATATAACTCTTTAAACTAAATATACTAATACTTAATAAGCCTATAGCAGTAGTGCTATATAAGCGACCTAACTTAATAAATATCTAAATATCCGCCGCAATATTATTTATTTAATTCTATAAAGATTTATCTGCTTAATATATAAAACTAACTTAAATAGACCTGGCAAAAGATATATAAAAGCAGGAATATAAAATATACTAACTATTAAAGCTTAATAAAAATACTTTTATAAATATATTATAAAGATAAGGCAGCTTTGTAGCAGTATAAGTATTATTCCTTTAAGCTTTCTATAAATTCCTTGTATACTGCTATAACAGAGAATACTTTTAAAAGATATTAAAGTCTAATATTAATAAATTTATAAAAGTAACGCTAAAACTAATAGAAAGTAATATTTAAAAGAAACTTTTTAACTAGCTATAAAATAAAATTATTAGCTTCTTTTTATAACTAGTAAATAAGCTTCCCTTTAAAAGATTATAAGACTATAAAATTAAGCTTTTATTAAAGAAGGAACCACTATATTAAAAAAACCATTTAATATTACTAAATAAACTTTAGGTTATAAGAAAATAGCTAGACAAAAACCTAGCTAAAGGATTTATTAAAGAATCCAGAGCGAGATATACTGCCTTTTTACTTTTTACTATAAAATTTAAAAAAGGCATCTATATTTATTAAAACTATTAAAGCTTTAATAATATTACTATAAAGAATTACTACCTAGTGCCGCTAATCCAGGAAATATTAAATACTTTATATAATGCTAAACTTTATATTAAGCTAGATATAATAGCTGCCTTTAATAAACTTAGAATCGCTAAGGGATATAAATAAAAGATAGCTTTTATAACCCGGTTTAAGCTATTCAAAACCCTTATTATACCTTTTAGCTTTTATAATACCTTAGCCTTTTTTTAACACTATATTAACTATACTTTATATAATTTATTTAATAAAACCTATATAGCCTACTTTAATAATATTTTAATCTACTTAGCTATATAAAAAGAATATCGATAATATATATAGGAAATTATAGATAAATTAATTAATGCACGTCTTTAAATTAATATTAAAAAATGCAAATTTAAAACAATAAAAACGAAATACTTTAGCCTAATTATTATAAATAATAGCATTAAAATAGACCTTAAAAAAGTAGCTGTAATTATAAGTTAAAAAAGACCTTTAAACCTCCGCGAACTTTAATATTTTTTAGGCTTTGCGAATTTCTATTAGCAGTTTATTAAAGACTTCTTTAATATCTATAAACCTTTAAATAACTTTTTAAAAAAAGATATACTATAAAATTAAATAGAACTCTATACTGCTGCATTTAACTGCCTTAAAACCTAGTTTATAACTACTTTAATCTTTACCTTTTTTAACTATAATAAAAAGATAGTCTTAGAAATAAATGCCTTAAACTAGGCATTTAATAATATTCTTTTTTAATATAATAAAAATAGTATCCTGCAACTAATAGTATATTTTTTTATTAAAGTATTTACCTGCTAAATGTAATTATAAAATTTATAATAAAGAACTGCTAGCTATTATTAAATTATTAAAAGAATAGCACTTTAAACTTTAAAGTATAAAAAATAAATTTAAGATTATTATAGACTATAAAAACCTAAAATACTTTATAACTATTAAAGTATTAAATTAAAGATAAGTCTACTAGTTTAAATTCCTATCCCAGTATAATTTCTGGATTATTTATTAGCTTAAATTAAAAGCAGTAAAGCTTAATATATTAAGCAGGAGATTTTAAAATATCCTAGTAAAGTTAAATTAAAATAATAGCTAATTAAAAGAAAAAAAGAGAACTTTACTTTTAAAAAGCCACTTTAACCCCTATACTTATATTAATATTACAGGAAGTATAAATAATAAAAACCTCTTTACTATAATAACTAGCACTTTAATCCTAAATTTAAAGACATCGATTAATAAAATAATTAATAAAGCCTATAAAACATTAAATATAGCAAGTATTATAATATAGGCGCTTTAAAACCTAGCTATTTAATAATAGCCTAAAAGTATTTAAAGTACTTTAAAGGCAGCTATATAAAACTTTTAAATCTGCAGTAATTAAATATATTACTAGGAATAACTTTTCTTTCTATTAACAGATAAAGTAAAGACATAAGTTATATATTAAATATACTCTTTTAGGCTAAAATGATATTTAAATAAATAAAAATACTAAACTTCTTTAACTGTATATACTAGTGGCCGCGAATGTTAATTAATGTTAATACTTTTATTAAAGGTTATAACCTATACTTTTAAATAAAGTTAAATAAGTCTACTCCTTTAAAATTCTTAAAACTATTACTAATACTATTTTAAACTTAAAGTAATATCTTAATAGATTATATTATACTACTGCCTAACTATAATTAATAAAGCTTAGTCTATAAGAATATTTTTATAGTAGTATACTATTTAATAAAGATATATTATTTTATTACTACCTATACACTTAATATTAAATAACTTACTAATACCTTTATTTCACGTATTTATACTTTATATAAAGCCCTAGAAATAATTATATTAAATTAAAGTACTTGGTTTATATTTAAATTTTAAAAGTCATTATTTTAATAACTTAAAATCCACTTTAAATATTCTTTAGCCTATTTTTTAAAGACTAACAGCTAAACTAAATAGCTAAATATAAAGGTAAAGCAGTATTTTAAACAGTTTATAAGTTTTTACTAAAATAATTAAATAAATTAACTGCTATTTATAGAATTTACTTAAAATAATTAAATATTTAAGATAAAAGGAACTTTACTATTTTTTATAAATTATAGTTTTCACCTATACTTAAAAGTTAAGCCTTTAAACCCCTGCCCGCTAAATTTATCTATTACTTAAAAGAGGAGTTTTTATAAAGTAAATACTATAGCTAAGCATTTTTAATGAATCTTAAATTAATCAAAAGCCTTTATAGTATAATCGATTGCCTAATATAAAGCTGCAGCTAATATATTAAAAAAGGATTTATATTAATTTACAGTTAATAAAAAGGTATAGTTAAAGATTAAATAGCTTAGAATAAACTGTTTAATAAAAAAGGGAGATAATAAATAGGTAAGCCTATATAAAATCCTTAATATATACCTTTAAGCCTACCAACTTAAACTCCTTAACTATATCTATATTTTCCCTATATTCTATAACTCTCTTTTTAGACTATTAATAGTTAATAAAGCAGGCTAATAAATGTATTTACTAAAATAAAACACTATTAATAAACAAAAGAATAAAAATATATAAGGATAAATCTTTAAAAGAGATAATAAAATAAATAAAGTAATAGAAAAATAAAAATTTAATAATATCTTTAACTGCTATAATAAAGATAGCCTATACTATTATATAGCCTAAAAACACTATACACTAAGCTAGTAACCTGTAAAAGACTTCAAAGGATAAAACGCTGCCCTTTTAAAATACTATATAAAAAACCCCGATAAGCTTAGCCCGCCTGCCTAAGTTAAAAAGAGGAAGATAACCGACTAGCCAGACCTGCAATACAGCAGCCGCTTATAATAAAATTAATATAATAAAAGGATTAGAATATATATAATCCTGGAATAGCTATTTAAGGGCAAATAGAGTTTAAAAAAGGGGGGTACTATTACAGTATTAAACCTGCCCTCTAATAACTTATTAGTATTATATGCGTCCTCACGTAATGGCTTAGTCCTATACCTCCGAACCATATTCATATAGCTTCTTGCCTTGTTTAAGGCATAATAAAGATATTACCTTGACCCGCTATTCCGTGTGCTGTAATAATAATACTTTAACCGTTTTTTACTTAACTATATAACTATTTTACCTACTTTTTAACCAGCCTTAGCACAGAGACTAATAAAGTCCTTTTAGCTGCTAGATAACTGAAAGGAAACGCCTTAAAGTAGTTTAAACCTATTTAAAGGGATTTCTTTAATAATAAAAGCAAAGCTAATTGTGACGATCCGGGTTGATTCTCAAGGGATAAACCGAGGTTCGTGGGTTTATGTTGACAGAGAGGTCAGGGATGA
>JAOALB010000222.1:0-62647 GCA_025331125.1 Mycogone perniciosa
CCCCCCCCCCCCCCCCCCCCCCCCCCCCCCCCCCCCCCCCCCCCCGCCCCCCCCCCCCCCCCCCCCCCCCCCCCCCCGCAAACGAAAAGGCGAATAGGGATGAACTCGATTTTTTAGGGGGGATTTGGAAGCATTTTGATTTCTATTAGACATCCATTTCAGCCTTTTGACCAGATAAGGGCATCATAAACAAACGTTTTAATCTTTTATCATTTTATGAGCTTGCCTCATGATAAACAAACCCTTCAAGATTGTATCATCATAGTTCGAGCTTAGGTATATCATGACAACAACCTCATAACACGAACATGTGCAACAAATTTTGATATACTAACGCCTTGTGGGCCCAGAATTCAGGCAGAAGCAGCTGCCAGTAACAAACAAGCATTATTACTCCAGAACCAAGGCCAGCAATCCTCCAATCATTTGAATGAATCAAAACCACCAACACCATATCGGATCAGGAGGAGTATATGCATATTGGAACGAGGAAACTTGATGGGAACTTGAAATCCATATATATGTAGATCGCTTCTCCAAAGCAACTTTCAATCTCCACCGCAATTGGATGGCCCATGCTGGACGGCTCTATGTATAGGTCTATATAAGATGCCAAACGCACCCGCGTATGCATTCTTTCTTAACTGCAGGGACCCGAGTTTTTGATTCACAGGAAGGCAATGCTGATTTCTAATTTACTTAGCCCTAGAAGTAAAGTTAATCTGCAGTTACCAAGTCCTCATTATGCCCTTATCCGATGACTCGTACAGTTATGAACCCCCTAACCAATATCCATACGTTCTATGATTGGGTGCATTATTCTCGCTGGTTACTGGAAATAAGTCAATTCACTTCTATGTTCTGTAATTCATCTAAGGCATCTCTTGTTTGTGCCTGAATTCTCGCCTGGTTGCCAAGTGAATGCCCGACTCTCCAGCTGCAAGTGTTGTTCCCCCCTCAGGCAGAGACGCCCAGACGGCTACTTCAGGCCCCTTCCCGTCTTCTCTCCCTCCACTCTTCCTCGACCTTTCCCTTCTAGTCCTTCCTCCTTCTTTTATCACCAACTTCCCAGAAGGAAGGCTCTCGACTCTTTGTTGATTGTGCTTGACAAGACGACTTCGTCCTCTTCAACATCCTCAACTCCTCTCTTCGCTTTCGCGCGAAAGTGTTCACTTCTAGGTGCGCGATTCCCCTTTCTTCAACTCTCCTCGCCTTCAAATTTATTCTTCATGCGCTTCTTGCCATCACTCCCATGGGTTTCTAGAATCGTCGCCGGTATATCTCCACCGATAACTGGCACAATAGGAGAGCCATCATCTCCTCAACAACTCTTCATTTGCATTTGATCTTCTCACTTCTCTCGTTGTATTTTTCGACATCATCCAACCATTTCTCTCAATCTTATCTCGCCTTCATCTTATTCCTCTTTAATCTACTAGCCCAAAACTGACACAGTCGGTAACAGACCGGTTTCAAACAAACGGACGAAGCATGGACCAGAACCAGGAGGTGGTCAATGACCCGCCTGCCCCTACAAACGGGGACACTACCGTTCCCGGATGGGTTCAGCGTGAAGTCTATGACTACACGGCGATGAGTGGTGCTATTGGAACTGCAACCTGGGACGGAAACGCCGCTATCTACCAATGGAGCGACGAATATGGCGATGTCGGACCCGCCATTCCTGACCTCGAGACAGAGTTGTTTGGAGATCCAGCCACTCGTCATGAACGAACCGGCCTTGACTTTTCGAGGTAGGTTTTGGAAACGGCCGCCATACCTGCATATAAACGCTAACAAATATATAGAATCGACCAAATCGAGGTCGTGCAGGAAGGCCCAGTCAGAATCAACCCCGTCAAATCTTTCAACGATGCCGGCCTACACCCTGTCATGCAGAAGAATGTTGAGCTTTCGGGATACGACAATCCCACTCCGATTCAGAAGTACACCATTCCCGCTATTCTTCAGGGATACGACGTGATTGGAATTGCTCAGACAGGTAAGTCTTCTTTTCCTATCTCTCGGAGTAAACATCTAATCCATTATAGGATCTGGCAAGACGGCCGCGTATTTGGTCCCCATCATCAGCAAACTGATGGGCAAAGCAAAGAAGTTGGCGGCTTGGCGCCCCAACCCGGCTACCTTTCGTGAGGGCGTTGACTCGGTCACCGCCGAGCCCCTGGTCGTCATTGTCGTCCCAACACGTGAACTCGCTGTCCAAATCTTCAATGAAGCACGGAAACTGTGCTACCGCTCTATGCTCCGGCCATGTGTTGTGTACGGAGGTGTGTTCAAAAGCGAACAGCAGGGACTTCTTAGCAGAGGCTGCGATATCTTGGTGGGAACTCCTGGTCGCCTCGTTGACTTCATCGGAAGTCCCAAGATCCTGAGTTTGAAGCGAGTCAAATACATGGTCATTGACGAAGCCGATGAGATGCTGGAAGCCAGTTGGGGAGATGATATCCGAAAGATCCTCGCAGGTGGAGGTAAGATCTTGTTCCTTTTGCCCCTGATATTGTTGCAAGTTGCTGGTATACTAATATACATGCTGCAGAACAAGATGATGGCAACGTCAAATATGGTCTCTTCTCCGCCACATTTCCCAAGGCAGCTCGTGAACTCGCCAAGGAGTATTTAGCTTCCTCGCACGTTCGCTTCAGAGTTGGCCGAGCTGGAAGCACCACGGAGAATATCAAGCAGATCATCCTTCAGGCCACCCCACAGACCAAGAACGATATTCTGCTTACTCTTATCGAGGAAATGAGTGGTGTGCGAACTATCATCTTCGTGAACAGCCGCCAGGCAGCAGATACGCTGGACGACTTTTTGTACAACATCGGTCACCCAGTCACTTCTATCCATAGCGACCGTACTCAGGCTGAGCGCGAGCACGCCATGCGCAGGTTCCGGTCTGGTGAATCCCCCATAATGGTTGCCACTGGAGTTACAGCTCGAGGCATTGACGTCCGTAATGTCATGCATGTCATCAACTATGACTTGCCTTCAATGGATCACGGCGGCATCGAGGAGTATACTCATCGAATCGGTACGCATCTTGACCCATCAACCCCAAGCTCCTGTTTTACTCGCAGACTAGCAGCTAACTTGGTGAATAGGACGCACTGGTCGTATCGGTCACCGCGGCGTGGCCACTTCCCTCTTTACTGAACGCGATGAGCCCATGGCCAGCGTACTCACCCGAACGCTTCTGGAGACCAATCAAGACATTCCCGAATTTCTCCAACTCCATGTACCCGAAAGCGCCACTTCTGGTGGTAAGGTGAAGTTCGAAACCGAGTCCGACTTTGACCCCAACGATATCGCAGGCGCCGGCGACGCCGGCGGTGGCGGTTGGGGCACCGGTGATGGTGAGGCAGCTGGTGACTCTGGCAATGGCTGGGGTGGTGGGGATGGTGATGCGAACGGAGGTTCTGGCGATGCCTGGGGAGGTGGCAATAATGACGCGGCAACAATGACGCGGCCGGTGCTGATGCCGGTAGTGGTTGGGTTGCTGAGGCTGCTCAGACCGGAGGTGATGATGCATGGGGCGGTGCTGCACCAGCTGTCAGTGCGTGGTAAGGGTTACACCAACCTTTGCACTGCATGCAATGCATGAACGCGGGCAAATGCCTCTTTGTAATACCATTGGGTCACAGGGTTTCAGACAATGTAATGGAGTGAGGGAGCAGAGGGCCAGAACTTCGTAGACTTGAGTGATCGCGAAAAAAGGCTCTCAGCTGCTCAACTTAGGCACCTAGTAGCTAGGTCAGCAGGTCGTCTTCTTGAATTGACGATATAGTCTGAGGAGTTGTGTTGACTTGTGAACGTGAATGATGTAAGAGCCTTAGATGAGCACCTCCCAAGCCCAAAGAGGCTGAACTCTGATAGAGACTCGACATGAGTCTGGCCTTTTCCAAATCCCCTTGTCGATGTTCCAGACTGACAGTGACGTACCAGATATTGATAGAATCAGGATGTAGTTTCGCAGGACGAGTTGCAGAGTATTATCAAGTCCATATGTTGTGAGTTACATTCTGTTGCAACTGATTATCTATTATCTATTAATACACACCATTACTGTTTCTCTAACCCCGTTTCTCATCATCAATCATCAATTAGCCAGTCAAGTGTCTTGGCTAGCTCCCCAACTACATACCAACCATATGTCAACTATATATATTCTTTGCCCCTGTCTTTTACATATTCTTCAATATCTTGGTCAACCCGGCGACTTTCCTAACGGACTGTCCATACCCAACTTCCACGACGCCCTGGGCGAAGAGCCAGCTTTTATCTTGGCTGGCAACGGGGTACTGTATGGGCGGTGGGATGGCGGTACGGACACCCAGCCAGCCGAAGCGGTCTTCGCAGATGCTTTTGATGTTGCAGAGGCCGCGGAGACCTTCTTCGCCTGCGAAGCGACCGTAACCGGAGCCAGCGACGCCGCCGAAGGGAAGTTGGACGGCGTAATAGGCACCGAAGTCATTGATGGCGACCATGCCCGCTTTGAGGCCCCGGACAATGGGTTGGAGAGCGGGGTCGGATTCGGAGCCGTGGACGGAGGCGCCGAGGCCAAAGTTGGGGGCGTTGGCGATGGAGAGGATGTCAGCTGGGGAAGAGGACTTTGCGCGGAGGAGGGTGAGAACAGGAGCGAAGCATTCGTGTTGGGCGATGCGCATGTCGGGAGTAACGTCGACCAGTAGAGTGGGTTGGAAGTAGTGTCCCTTTGGGTAGTCAGGGTGGATGTAGCGTTTGCCGCCGGCGAGGAGACGGGCGCCCTGGGAGACGGCTTCGGCGATGAGGTCTTCGAGCCGGGAGAAGGAGGCATCAGAGATCATGGCGCCAACATCAGCAGACGGACCAAGACGGAGGGCCTTGACGCGGGGTTCAAGGAGTTGAATGAGGCGGTCGTAGATGGAGCCAGAGGAGATGACACGTTCGATACCGATGCAGTTTTGGCCGGAGGCTTGGAATGTGCCTCGAAGGATGATGTTGACGATGCGAGGCAGGTCGCCGTCTTTTCTACCGCCGGCGGATTCCAGAACGATGAAGGGGTCTTTGCCTCCTAATTCAGCGACGACAGGGGTGAGGCTCTTGGCTGCGCTGGCAGCGACATGGTGAGCAACGACTTGGGAGCCGATGAAGGTGATGTGGCTGATGCCTGGATGAGATGTCAAGTGTCCAGCTGTCTGGGACCAGCAGACGACTGTCTGAACGATCTGAGGGTCATGACCATGGGCGACGAGAGCGCCGCGCACGATGTTGAGGAAGTAGGAGCTAGACCAGGCAGTTTGTTCAGAAACCTTGACAAGAATGGCATTACCAGTGAACAAGGCGCTGATAATCGGGCCCATCATGTTGTGAAAGGGGTAATTCCAGCTAACAAGCGCGGCCACCACGCCCAAAGGCTCATAATGCACCGTGTTTCGCTTATACGCCATGAGCAGATTTGTCGGACGGTGGGATGGACGGAGAGCCTTTTCTCCATGAGCCAGCGTCCACTGGATCTTCTCAACCGTAACGAGAATCTCGCCGAGCTGCGCATCCACCATCGTCTTGCCGGTATCTAGACCTGCGACCTTACAGATCTGCTCGGCATTGTCCATGATGTACTTCATCAAGGTGCGCAGAACCGCCTTTCGCTGCTCGAAACTCGAGAGCGCCCAAGTCTTCTGCGCCTCCGCAGCGGCAGCAATAGCGCGGTCGATGCCATCCGGTGTAGTTGGGTTTACCAGACCAAGGAACTGTCCCGTTGCTGGCGCGTAGCACTGAATCGCGGAGCTGCCGGCGAGTTTGATACTCGTCTCCTGGACGGTGGATTCTTTCTCGGGGAGCTTTGGCGGGGGGACGACGTAGTGCTTCGCGCGGGAAGAGGCGACTGCAATAGCGATGCTGCTTGCGGAACGAATGAGCACTGCGCAGATGACGGCGGCGAGGAGAGCGAAGGTCGCTTGAAGGGCTGGTGGCCTGTGTGAAGCACATGTTAGCGATCGGTTGGGCTCGGATACAGGCAGTGTGAGAAGAGTGGACATAGGGATAGTATAGGGGATGGCAAATACATACGGAATGTCGAATCGAGTAGCCAATTGATCACTCCAGTAGCCGCCCAGCGACAAGAGCCGTCCAGTGAGGTCCTCCATCTTCTCTCTATCCATATACACAACGGAAGTTGATCCAGCGGTTGAAGTAAGGAACACCGCTTGGAGAAGCGAACAGAATCGCCACACCTATGCGAACGAATCCAGAAGTTGCGGCTAGCCCTCGCACATGTGCGCCCGGGAGTGGTGGGAGATGTTAGATCTTAGAGCCAGATGGATGATAAGATGAGGTTGTCATATTAGAGCTTGTGTGGGGCTGGCACTTAGGAGGCGGTTAGGCGAAAAGGGCAAGGCTGAGCTTCACTACTCGCTAAGGCTTATCACCTCGAACATTGCGTAACGTCAGAACTTCATGATATTAACAGTCTATTCATTTACACCATTGCCATCGATCCCGACATGAAATATATGATGCTTCTCTTTTCTCTCCGAGAACAAGCTACTAGAATAGTCCATGTACACAGCATATCCAGGCCAAGACTTTCTCACACCAGCCCAGGGCCGAGCCCATCGTTCTCACTCCTCCTAACTATTCTTCCTCCTCTGCCTGGCAGAAGCACATTCGAATAAGAAAAAAAAGTACTCTGCAGTGGATGGTTGCGTCGCTCCTCAACTCTAGGATGCAAAAAAGAACAAACAAATGTATCGCCAGCCAAAAGCATACAAGCCCACAATTACCAGAATCCCTGTAGAACGCCATGCCGAAGGAAATTTAAAGAGAAGCTGCTCCCTATTAAGAGAGCCAAAGACTCAAAACATCCCCTGATTTTCTTCTCCTGTGACCAGCAGGTCTGATGTGTGTGTAAACGTGTGTACACGTGTCATTTGTGTGATTTGAGGTGGTGCGTTCCGGTGCGCACCTGTATGAGGGTGTCATTAACAAGGCGGTAGAGCGCAGCAACTCATAGATCGCTCATGCAGATCATCAAAAGCATGAAGGACCCGATGCAGATGAGTGGATATCAAAAACTTTGCAACGGGGGTAAAAAAAAGGGCAAAAAAAGAAACGGACAGAGTCGTCAGATAATATACAACGAAAGATGTAAGGCTCCAATCACGTCTAGATATTGGCGCTCTTGGTCAACGACAGTCCACGCAACCTAGACCTGAACCGAGCGGCACCTTGAGACTGGCTAGACTCAATACGCGACAATCTCGCTGCAGACGTGAAGTCGCTGCTGGCCTCGTAGCTGTATCTTATACGATCCATTGATTGCCGCATGCGGTCATATGAAGGCCTGGCACGGTCCATCGACGGTCGAGCCTGCTGCATTGGAACCTCGAGTGAGAAGCGGTTGCCGGTGTGGCCAGTATAATTCGTGCTATCACTGCCGTTCTGACTATGGTGGTTGCGAGTATGTGTCCGCGTTACAGTCGATGGTGGGTAGATAGGTCTCAGGTCCTCATCAACGCTTGCATACTTGGCATGCTTCACCAGTCTCGAGCTGGCTGACGACTTGGACTTCTGGCTCTTCTCGTCAGTATTATTGGGGGCTGCCGAGACCACATCGCCAGTCAAATGGGCAAAAGCGCCCATTCTTTCTTGCTCCCGAATAATGTCCACGTCGTAGGGCCAGAAGACTTTCTGAAGAGACTTAATCGCGAATCGTGGGAACAAGCAGATGACAGGGACAATAAAGAAGCAAGCCCAGAATGTGCCTTCGCCATACACTTGTGCCGCCGCTCCATAAAAGGCCCCGGAAGAGATGAAGGAGGTGTATACCCCAGTCCAGAAGAATATGAATAGGTCGCTGATCACCACGATAAGGAGCATAAGCCAATCCCACCGATACGTATTGATCAAGATGTACATATTGATCGTAAGAACGGCGGGAGGGGCAACATAGGCGCCAAAGCGATATCGATCCTCAACGTTCAGTCCATTCAGCGTGACTGGTCTCGCCTGAATGAACAGCAGGTACGGAATAAAGAACACCATGACAGATTGATAGATACCGTCGATCATGTAGAGCCTAAGCCACGTGAGTACAATGTCTATCATTCACGGGAATTGCGAACAATTCTAAACTTACCAAAACTTGCGCTGCGTCCACTCCAGGCGCTCGATTCCGCGACGATAAAGTTGAGGCACAGCCAACGATACCTTGTCAGAAACGTCCTGGTCCAGAACACCCATGATAGCAACAGGAACTGAGGTGAAGAACAAGTTAAACATGAGAATATACGTGTAGTCGAAGAAATAGGTGACATCGAAGTTGCAGAAGATCTGGAACCAGAAGATGCTAAAGGTCCAAACCATGTTCTTGTAGAAGAAGTTGCTGATAGTTTCTGCTAGTCGACGGTATGACCATCGACCATGCACCAGCACCAACCTCTGGAGGAATCTGAACTGCGCAATGGCGTAGTCTGAAGACATGGCAGCCTGGCGACCCTCGACACCAGCAATTCCAACACCCACGTCGGCTTCTTGAATCATAGCAACGTCGTTGGCCCCATCCCCAATGGACAGTGTCATAACGTCCAATCCATTCTTGACCATGGCTACGACGGAGGCCTTTTGGGCAGGACTGACACGACAGCACAGGACAGACCGGCACTCTTTGCACAAAAGCAAAAACTTCTGCTTTAAGCGATCGTTCAGAACCCATCGGAGAGTGAAGCCATCGATTACAAGACCGTGTGTCGGTGCCGGAGGCTCATGGCTCTTCCTTGCTTTGGCGAGATCTTCGTCACTGCCTGTGATGTTGAACATTTGCAGGTTCCGGTCCAAAAGCTGTTCGGCCAAGTCCAGGAACTGGTCATCAGCGTCTTCGCCCTCCGCTGCGTCCTCCTCGACCTTGATGTGAATAAGCTCCATATCGTTGTGGAGTAGGTTGCACGAGAAGCCAATGTTTATGGCAGTTTCGACCTTGTCGCCAGTCAAGACCCAGAGTTTGATGCCAGCCTGACCGAGCAACGCAATCGTATCAGGGACACCATCTTGCAGTCGATCTTCAATGGCAGTACCTCCAATAAGAAGAAGCTCCTGCTCAATATGATCTGCGACGGCTTCCAGCTTCTCCTCTCGGTTCTCAAGCGCAGAGGCTGCAATATCGTGTTCCTTCTTCCAGCTTCTATACTCTTGTTCGGACAATTCTCTTTGGGCAATGCAGAGTGTACGCAGACCTTCTCTGGCAAACATTTCGAGGTGCTCTGCCGTTTCTCGCCTGAGCTCCTTCTGCTCACCCTTCTTAAGTCGCGCGTAAATAACCGAGTCAGCGCCCTTGCAGAAAAGAATGATTCGGCCATCTGGCATTCGAACGATGGAACTCATTCGCTTTCTGGTAGAGTTGAACTCAATAGTGTTGAGAATGGGATAATGACGATCTTCACCCATCACGTTGACATTGATACCATCTCCAGAATTGCCCAGCACAGTAAACCCCATATCGCGAGCGGTCGATACTAAAGCTTCTTCATCTGGTGACTGTGCCTTGAACTCCATCATTGGTGGATCACCCGGTGACCTCTCGGCAATGACCGTGTGGCAAAGAGCCAGAGCTAGCATGAAGTTCTCATTGGCGGCCTGCTGCTCGGGCCCTGACTCGCCGGCCAGGTCAGCGACGTAGTCGGGGGCAATGAAGGTCACAGCATCATCGTGGAGATAGGGGTTGTCGTGGATCTTGCGGAGGCTTTGCAGGGCTTGAACCTTGGCTTCAGCAATTTCGCCACGAATCCTCTCAGCCTCCCTTTCGACGTCTACGCCGAGTCGTTTCTGCATGCCTGCCTGCGCTTCCGTGTAAGCTTCGCCATATGGCTGCCCATTAATAGTCGCCTTCTTGAACTCCATGACGTTCTGCGTTAATGTTCCTGTCTTGTCCGAAAAGATGTACTCGATCTGTCCAACATCATCGGAGATATTCCACGATTTAGGAATACAGGGCTGATCAATTTTCTCGTAATACATCTCGACATCGCTAAAGATGAAGACAGCCTGAAGAGTTCGTACGATTTCGAGGGTGATGTAGAGGGAAATGGGAATCAAGTTCTGGAACACAATAATAGCAGCCCAAAACGTGATGAACCCGCTGATAGCAGGGCTCCCTCCGATGGAACCAAAATCGAAGAAATACAGAGAGGCATCCGTCTTTGCCCATGCTGTCCCATTGATGATAGCAGCAAGTAAGCACATGATGAGAAGAATGCCAAAGTTGCAAATGACGTTGAAGTTCATCTCCCGAGCAATTCTGGCCCGTTTACTCGGTGTGATGCCGGCATTCATCATGATCTTGGTGTCGTGTCCAGTGAAAATCACAACACCCAAGATCCACTCAGTGTTCCTTAGATTACAGCCTCGCAAGAGAAGGTTGTCGATGGTGATGGCTTCCGTCATGTCCTCAGGCTCGTCATCCATGAATTCAGGTACCGTTTGCTTCCATTTGATGGCGCCGTTGTACTTGTAGAGATTGGGTTGCGGAGGCTCGCTCTCTATCTTGAACTGAGCACGCTCACAGTCGCGGGCGTGCTTGATGGACCGTCCACAGCGCAGGGCTTGGCGAACCTTGAGGTTGGTTTCACCGTCCAAGTTCTTCGTCTCCACATAGCAGGCGCCGTCTGGGTCGGATGTAGAGAGAATGATGATATCGGCAGGCAATTCATCGTCCTTGTAAATACGAACGAAATCTCCCACGACCAGGTTCTTCCAAGCATCCTTCTCGAACCGGGCACCTTGTCCTGGACGTTCATAATTGATCACATCAGACTGCATCCTCTGGACAGCTTCGATGCGTTTTGGGTCCTCTTCATAAGCAGCTTCAATCCGAACGTGCGGAGTATTTGGTGTGGGTGAGGGTACTGGTGTCATTTGGATATCATCTGGCGAGGAGATGAATGAATCGCGATTCTCAAACGGCGAGGCGGCTAGGGACTCGCGGATATTTCTCCTTGTACGGACGGTCTCAACAGAAGCACGAGGCCCGTCCTCTTCAACAGGGACTGTCTTTCTCTTCGCTCGTTCGGTACGGGCCTTTTGCGACCAAATACTCTCGATGGCACGCCACATAGAGCCGAACAACGAGGAGTTGGCCTTTTTGAACTTTCTCCATGATGAGACGTTGTCTTCCTCCACATTAACATTAGTCCAGTTGCGCAGTCGATGGACGGGGGCATTGTTCAGTTCAATGTCGAGGATTGTTCTTCGGTAGTCCTCGATTGCGTCCTTGATGGCTGTGGCGACAATGATGACGATGAGAGGCACAGCGTTGAGGCCGGGGTTAACAGTGCCGAAAATGGGGAAGATCTGGACGGCAGGTTAAGGTTTACTTGACTTTCCAAGGACAGGAAAGGGGTGATATAACGCAGCTGTGTACTTACGCCTAAAATGATCAAGAATAAGAAGAAGATATTGGCGATATTATGGAACTGGAACCATAGGTTCTTGGGAACGAACGAAAGAGGCGTGTACTTTGCTGTTCGGATTTTGTTTCGAGGAAACGAGTAGATTGGATGGCCCTCTTCTAGGAACTCGGGGGGTAGGGGCAGATTGAAAAAGACTGTACGGTTACCACTCTCATCCTGAGAGCCGTCGTCGGAATGGGCGGAGCCATCCTCCTGAGGGTTCTGTCTATGATTCTCATCATCGCCATCTGAATCTCTGCCTTCCAAGGGGGGGCGGCCATCATCAGCTGCGTTGTGGCTTTTCTCGCTAGCTGCCGACGCCGACCTCTTATGCATGCGATTCAACAGAGACATGCGTTTGGTGTTACTGCTCTTAACCGTCATTTTGCGTGTGGCCCATCTTGCCCTCTGGGTCTGCGACAATTTGGTCCGAGGAGGGCTGTCGCCACCGTCGGGGATGGTAACGGTGGTCATGATGGCAGTGAAGTTGCGGGCAAGTGCCCGTTCAGCCCTGAGTTGCCAGCCAGGTCGAGATTGACGGCGTCAGTGTTCCGTCGGCGGCCCGTTGACGAAGTTGGCAGAGTTGCAGTCGATGGAACTCGACACACGAACTCGATTAGGAGGGGACGAGACACGGCCGAGTTCACGG
This sequence comes from Mycogone perniciosa, assembly GCA_025331125.1. NCBI lineage: Eukaryota > Fungi > Ascomycota > Sordariomycetes > Hypocreales > Hypocreaceae > Mycogone > Mycogone perniciosa. The sequence continues at coordinate 12,088 of JAOALB010000222.1, forward strand.
ACACGTTCCGGAGATTGCGGGAGTCGACGTCGTTGATGGCAACAGGTGCCGTCTTGGTGCACAATTGCCGGCAGCACCAGCTCGTCGCCGTTTGAAGTGAGCGTGACGTTTCGCGAGGCTGCGTTTGGGGGAGAGGACGGAGGTGTGCGGGTGTGCGTGAGTGTGGATGTGGATGTGGATGTGGATGTGGATGTGAATGTGAATGCGAATGCGAATGTGTTGGTGTCAGCGAAAGCGAGAGGGAGGGAAAAGAACTTGGGATGGCTTCTGGTAGTATTCCTAGCAACGTGGGCTGGCTGGCTGGCTGGGCTTGTGGGCAGGCTGGGCCAGGGAAAAAAGACCAGAACAGCAATCGTCCAGCGGAGGTTGCGGCGCGGTGGTGGACGTTGGGCCTGTTTTAGTTCCCGGACCATCCGACCAACCACATCCATAGGCGGCATAGGCTGCACAGGAAGAAAGAAAAAACGCCCCCTACAGGAGCGCAGCTAGTACGGACAGAGTAGCAGTTGGCCCTGTTCGCGTCGTATTGCACTCGTACTACGGACTACTCAGCGGACTACGAAGTACGGGGCTGCTCTGTAATGCGGCTGCAATGCAGGCCCATCGTGAGGTGCAGATGAAATTGGTAAGCATGGGGAGTTCATGCTGTCCGACGAGTCCGCACAATTACAATTACAACTCGTGCCAGCCATCCATCATCCATGGTGCTTCCGTGGATTGGCGGACTGCTTGGTCTCGTCTCCCTCTCCGTCTCTCCCTCATCCCCTCCCTGGCCCATGGAAATATTACATACGTCGTAGTACTCCGTAGTACGAGTACAAATGCAGAGCCCCTGGCCTCCCATCATTCGTTTGCGCAGGGGCCTCGTGAGGCTACGAGTACGCTACCTCCCACGTTCTTTTCAGGAGCAACGCATGCAGTCAATGGCTGGGCTGGGGCTCGGAGCTTTGGCTTTGGGACACGTCTCTTTTTGGGGCAGCGCCGCCTCCTGATCTACTCGGAGCGTGCTCCGTACTCCGTACTCGTAGTTAAGGAGTACAACTCCGTGTGCGCAAGCTCTTACTTAACTCCGCATGCAGCCTAGCAACGGTTTCTGGGCGGGCGGAGGCACTGCTGCACTGCACATTATTATTAGTAGCCGGACAGAATAAATCGGACAAGCCATACAAAATACAAACGCTTGTCATCATAAGCACCCATTGGGAATTAGTAACCATAATTAGGATGTGGCTTGAAATACTCCTACTAGTGGTATAGAAGCAAGTCAACGTAACCCATCCCTTAGAGTTGCGGCTTTGCCCACCACAACAAATCAAGATTTGAGATATTTTTAATCCGACCCTCTATGCACACACGATAGTTTTAAACATCTTCCTGCCAATAGTGCTATTCGTTCGTCTTCCCCCCAAGGGGCTGGCTGTCATTCTCCGCCAAGACGCACGTTCATCGCGGCAGCACAAGCCACAAGGTACTCTGTATATTTAGCATTTTAGTGTTGAGACAGTGCATTCCTGGAGACCTTTCCGTGACATAGCCACAATACTAGGTAATATTTCCAAGCCATGCTATTAACACTGCGAATAAAATGCTTGAACCATTTGTTTCAACACGGGCTGGTTACAGGTAGTGGTACTACTCCGTAGTTGGAGAAACGTGGTTGAAAGCCTGCATTGGTCCCCTTTTCTTGACAGGGCCAATGCTCATTGGCTATCCCGCACCTCTGGTTTATCAGTGCGTGCATATGGACCGCATGAGAAATAAGCACAGATCAAATACGGAGTACATACTCCGTACTTCGTACATTATTAAGCCAGCTCATCAGGTGCGTTTCCTCTCCTTCGGACGTATGGGATTTTTTGATCTAATCTACAAAGCAGATATCCGCGGCTTTCAAACAATTACGATGACATGGCTCATCGCAGCTCTAGCCTTTTTAGGGGACGATGACGGAGTGCGACTCCGTGCTCGTAGATCAGACTGGATCGAAGTGTTTCTTTCTCTTGGTCTGATTCACAGGACCCCTATTGCGACGTTATCTGCACATGCATGCTCTCCCTCCCCGTTTTTTGACAACCACTTCTCCACCTCATGACGACGACGTGAACTGGAAATTTAACGATGCATGCCAAGCGGGTCCGGCTCAGGGAGGTTCCACGAGAGGGAATTGCAATGACCAGGGTGACCAAAATAATGCAAGTCACTTTCCGCATAAGGACAACCGTCCTTCATAGTGCTGCTGCTAACCCCATAAGGAGGATTGTGTATTATCGTATTTTTAATGCTTACAGATCCGGCGTCACATTCAAATACTACATGGCAATTGTGATAAACGGAGAAGAAATGACTCATTTTTCATCATCGTGGTTGACATGACTGGCATTCCTCGTAGTCATGACAGCGTACCATTCAGGATGGAACAGGTATGTACTCCATGTGTGCCCTGACCCGTCAAGCCTTTCCCCTGTCAGCCGAGCTTTGTGAATGTGAAATGCTTCTCCGCTAAGAGCTCGTAGCCGAAATAAGGTCTTTCAGGGATCGATCACACGAGCTGACACATGCAGATCTACCCGATGACCTCCTGAAATGAAGTGTTCTGATCCGAGTGCTAGTGCGAATGAAGTCCAGAGGATTGTACGAGTACTCCGTACTTCGCACAAGCGAGATGTTAAACAAAGCTCGCGATGTGGCTTTGCTCCCTACTCCGTGCATCATGCAATGATGGAGGCCGCGCGTGGTGCAATGCATAACGTCTAATTGAGTCGCCGCCCGAAAAGACACGTCCAGCCTCCAGAATAGCCTCCAGGAATGGGACAGTCTTGATCGGCACAATCCGGGTCCCCGTCTTATGGTACCCCGTGGCGCGTGCGGTAGTGACGCCTCAAATGCCTCGTCAGCATCGCGCGTCATCATTTCCTCATGTTTGACCCTCTCACAATCGCCTGAAGATCACATTTGCAAATTTGCCTGAAGCCACAGCCTTATGGTTCTTTGTAAATCGGCTTCATATCGAAACAGCTTGCCTTGGCGGAGGATTTCGATCGATGATGCTAATTGTTCCCCCACTACTCCGTAGATCCAAGGCTCGTTCGTACTACTCAGAAGTACTTCGTACTTGCATCTGGATCGTTAATGTGACACACCTATTGTCGAGAGGACGACGAAAGCCCCTGGCGATCGGCCCGTATATCAGCCAAGAACGTTTATTTTTTCTTAGCGTGTAGTTTGTGCTGCAGAGCCAAGTAGTATTCCTCCGCAGCGTTGCTTAGTGAGGTTGTTCTCGGTCAATTGATTAACCCATCATGGCAGGAAGATGAGTTCTTGGCCTCGTACATACACAACAAGGCATCTCCCGAGATGAATACCCAACTGCCGTTCATAGTAATAGAGACGAGAAGTCTCAGAAGAATGTCACCAATGAGCCCAGGGCTTTCACTGGCGGCCCCGAATCTGGGGGATTCCACTAGCATCTTGTAGTATCGATCCGTTGCGAAGCCGTTTTCCATATTCATGCAAGATGCTTGACTGTGATTGCTGCGATACTTCCCGTGCTGCGCCACACTTGTCGACACAATTTACCCCGAACGCTAATAGGACGCCACACCAGACAGAACCTCGTCGCGCTTGTTGTCGTGCAACATCACCTTCATCTTAGCAATGTTGTGATATCAGACGCCACAACTATCAATAAAGGCGAAGTGGCCATCCACTCTCATTCGAAACTATGTCCCAAAAAAACACGAATAAGAGTATCCTGTCGTATTTTCGGCCTGCGGCGCCTGAAGCACCTCCAGGATCGTCAGTACCATCAACCCCCAAACGGCCTTCACAAGCCTCACCAGCAATACCCAAATCCGCGACTCCACACCCACCTTCATCACCACTCAGCTATAAGGCCACACCAGTCGCCATTAAACCTTCCCGTTTGGAAATCGGGGCCTCTGATGACGAAGGGAGTGATGACGGCTTCTCAGATGACTCTCTCGAAGACTTGTCAACCCTTCTTGGACGAGAACGGCCAGGCAATGCTGCCTCATCCTCGCGGAATCTTTTTACTACTCCCAGGGCTAAGAGGACGGCTGTTGAGTTTTACTCATCACCGTTGGCTATAATACCAAAACACAAGTTTGATTTAAAAGCGTTGGCCAAAGACGCACGCCGTGATGATGCAACAAATGCGAGCTCTCTGAGAGTGAAAGCTGCTGCTGATGCTGCGCGAGAGGAATCGTCTCCTCTACAGAGAGAAGCATTTGGCGTCGCATTCGCTGATCTTGTCAAGGAAAAAACTGGTCAAGATGCTCAAAAGGTCCTTAGGGCAGTTCAGAGAACCGAGACGGTTCTGTCCCAACCACGATATTGTTTTTTCGATAGGGATTATAGGGTTCCGCCGAGTTCTCCAACTCCAAAGCTACCCAATAACTCACCATGGAAACTCTTGACACAGGGAAACTCAACTGCCAAAGAAAGAAACCTTGCCTCTGGTGTACCCCAAACTATACTGCAAAAGACGGGAGGTCTGCCAGATTCCATCTTCCTGTGGGTTCTGGATGAACTGTGTATTCAGAAGTCAATACTTGTACGGCAAGAGTATTGCAACATTGTTTCTGACTGTCCAGATCATGTTGAGCGGTTGATCACCCCTCAACTACTCGAGGATCTCTTCATCCGACTTGGCGCAGCAGACGAGCTCAGGGAGTGGAAGCCTGAATTGACTATCTCAAAGCCAAGTCACGAACCATATCAGGAGCGTGATTGGTCATGTTTGGAATCATTCCTGGTGCTTCTCACCATGATTTCAAGTCATCTCTCAATTGCCTCCGCCATATACACATCCCAAGTTCTCCTACGGATGTCCATGGACAAGCTTTTGCTTTGCAACATTGACCTATTGATGGCGTATGAGGACGCAATGCGGTGTTTTACCAACGCAATACCTCGTTCATCTTGGGACTCATTCGTAAGTGGCAGTTTTAGCAGTCTCGATATCCAGCTGCTGACAGATGCAGTGTTTCGAAACCTGCTCGCTCCTGCATGTTAATATCAAGCACCAATGCATAAGAGCCAGTGCCCTCCTCTGTCTCCCGGTCTGTGACCCCAGGACACATGATCTCAGGAGGAGACTCGCTGTTACATTCTTATTCGATGACCCTGGCCTCAGTCGCCATCACCCCGACGCAGTGGTCACCATCAGGGGCGTCATCGGCCGCCTCGGTGGAAATGACTTCAGCGTGAGCCCCCAGACTAACTTTACAGAACTTAAGGCTATGATCATTCTGCTCGACATCGCGGTAGACAATGGTTCTAAAACTGTGTTTGATAGCTCAGAGGACGAGAAAAAGTTTAATGGAGACGTTGATGAACTTGCTTCCAAGCTTCGGGAGATCTGGCGGAAGACCAATGACACGGGCATGAAGCTAGCCCGCACAGAAGCCAAAAGCGTTGTCGAGTGGGTTCAGAAGCGCCTATCACACTCGGTCCGGACGCGGAGAGAGGTCAAAATGAGCATATATGACCTCCCTGGTCAGACCGAGGACCCATTTTTGCCGCGGCAGCAAAACTATATGGCCAAGTTTCTTCAGAAAATGCCGAAACCAGGTCGAGTGGATGAAAGTTGTATCACTGTCAAGACTTCATGATTACATGTACGACAAGGCGAGACTAGTCTTAATTGGGGAATCCAAGCCGGCCGACTACGGGTTGAAAGTAGTGGTAGTATAATCATGTAATGAGTTGTGATACAACATCTAAGCTACGAAGCGCAGACTAGTTGGACAATACATGCCTCGGTCTCTGACGCAGCCCCTGTTCCCCCTCTCCTCCAGTGTATAGACGTAAGTACAGCCAGTTGCCGCGGTGAAATTAATCGTAGAATTTACGGTTGGGGTTCTTTCCAAACAAGTTCTCCCGCATAGCAGGTGCAGCAGCGGTCTCCAAGATCCGCAGCCTAGCCTCGAAAGTGTTGTCAATATCAATCTTTCCATTTCCACCGACAATGATAACGCCTCCGGACCTAAAATCAGGTTAGCCAAGCATGCCCCTCTATAACAGTAGTCATCGACAACATACAATCCATCAGCCAAGGGGTTCGCCTCGTCAACCGTGGCCGAGGTGTCCTTGCCAACTTGCTTCTTATACTCCGCGGCAGCCTCCTCGATCGCTTTCTTAACAGCGTCGTAATCAGACTTCCTGGCCCTAATCTGCAGCTCCGGCTCATTCATGGCGTAGAAGCCCTGGAGGACGAGGCCTGTCAGCGTCTTCTGGTACTTTGCCTTATCCTTGGCGCCCTCAGCCAGCTGCTTCTGGGCCTCGGTGAAGATCTGGTCCAGCAGCTCCTGGCGAGCGCCGAGGACCTTGAGCCGCGTTTTGTTGGCGACGGTGGAGCGGGTGATTTGCTGCGACATGGTGGCCTGCTTGAACTTCTTCTTGTACTGGATGTCGATGGCATCGATCTCCTGGCGGACGAGCTTGGACTTTTCGATCTCGAACTCTTCGTTTGCCTTGATTTCGATCTCGCGGGCTTTCTCCGTGGCCTCCTGCTTGATGAACGCCGTCATCTTGCGGAGTTCATTGTCGACCTAGGTTGGAGGGACGGAGAGCGCATTAGCATTGGGGCGATGATGTGACATACTTGTTCCGTCTGGTAATGAGAAGCAATCGGCATACCTGCTGGTCGGACAATGCGTGTTGCGACATCGTGACTGGAGGGCGGGGGCCGAGGACTCGAATAGGAACAATTGCGAGAAACAAGAAGACAGGTCGAAGCTATTGGATGTCGTCTTCCCTTTGTGTCCTCAGCACGGCGTAGCGATTGTGAGCTAGGGGGATGTCGATGCGGGTCGGAGGGAGGGATGAGGTGTACGAGTATGTCGGGAGCTGTGACGCTGGAGTCGAAGCTGTCGTTGGACGAATGTGGAGGCTCCAGGTCCACTGGCCTCGAAGCATGGGGCCTGCTGTAGCGGGATACAGCGCACCAGTAAGAGCGCTACTGGCAGTGCACAGCACCTAGCAACGAATCCGAACCCCCCCAACGTTGAGTTGATGACGCCTGTCACCTGACCTCCTGTGCTGGCACCGCCACAGTTCCATGGCATGCATCCTGGTGCAGCTGCATTCCCATACCGCTTGACGCCGTCAGGTGGCTCTGCATATTTACCTACGCTCTCATTGAACGGCCGGCAGTCTCTGCATGTTGCCGCGTGGTTCGACCCCAGCTCGTGGACCTTAGAACTCAACATTTCATCACTACCCTTTTAACGTTGCATCTGAGCCGTCTTCTTAGGGTGCCGGCGCCCTCGACCGACTATCGACCGCGAATCCGACATACTTAACCTACTTCTCTCGCCCCTCATCATCGTCAACCTCAGCAGCATCCAAGATCCAGAGGCAGCTGTGTGCCCAACAATCGAGCGCTTGACACGAAAAAACATCGCATTTCATCGGCCCGGTTTCAGATCCTAGAGCAGCAGTGCCCGCGCCTATGTAACCAACGACGGACGAGCGATTCCTTCTCACCTCCACCGCCAGATGACCTCGGGTCTGGCGACGGCGCAATGGGGTCCATTGGCAATATCTCCCCCGGAGGGAGCATAGCTGTACGCCTCGACCGCCTGGATCCTTTTCCCAACAAACCAAAAGAAGACCGCCATTTGCGCTAACACTCATATCTGCGAACAGCTGGGTATCCTCGTTGGCCTGCTCTCGACTAGCGTCCAAAGTCTAGGCTTAACTCTACAGCGAAAATCTCACATCCTCGAAGACGAAAAGGGGCCGCATGATGTTCGCCGACCGCCCTACCGGAGAACAAGATGGCAAGTCGGCATGGGCATGTTCGTCGTTGCGAATATCCTAGGGAGCACGGTCCAAATATCGACGCTGCCGCTGCCCGTCCTCTCGACCCTCCAAGCCGCGGGCTTGGTTTTCAACTCAATATGCGCGACATTAATCCTTAGCGAACCATTTACGCGATGGTCGTTATGTGGCACCCTTCTCGTTGGTACCGGTGCGGTGTTGATCGCCATTTTTGGGGCCATTCCATCACCTCCTCATGAACTGGACGAACTATTAGAGCTCCTAGCTCGAAAACCGTTCATCGTATGGATGGCACTGCAAGCGCTATTCGTTATTTCGCTTGCAGTCATTACAGACGTCACAAACCACGTTTCTAGTCTGTCACACAACGCCAAATTTCGTCTGCTTCGCGGAATCAGCTATGGCGTTATCAGTGGCGATATTTCCGCGCATGCGCTTTTATTCGCGAAATCCGCCGTCGAGCTTCTCATCAAGACCATTGGTGGCAAGAATCAGTTCGCTCACTGGCAGTCCTGGGCCATCGTTCTAGCTCTCGTCTCTCTGGCGCTCTGCCAACTATACTACTTACATCGCGGCTTGAAGCTGGTCTCTACATCAGTCCTATACCCCCTTGTTTTTTGCGTATACAACATTATTGCCATCCTAGACGGCTTAATATATTTCAATCAGACAAGCCTCATCTCATCACTCCAAGCCTGTCTCATTGCTCTCGGAACGGTCATTCTCTTGTCTGGTGTTCTGGCCCTATCGTGGCGTCTAAGTGACGAGCAACACACTCCGGGAGTCGGTCAGTCTTCACTGGCTCCAGGCCTCGGGCTTGTTGACGACACTGAAGGCGAGGAAGAGTCGCTAATAGGTTCAGAAGCCGCAATCGCGGATGACGAAGGGTCATCGTCAACGACATACCGGACATTCCCGGTCGTCCATGGCGAAACCACCCCACTGACACCAACGTGGAAGAAGAGTTTGGGATGGGCGGAGCGGGAGGAAATTTGGGGCGAACTGCAGGATCAAGATGAACCTACCACGCCAACCGGACGACTTCGTTCGAGCACTCTCCCAGTACGCACCGAAACGTCACCCTTACTACCGCAGGGGAGAAGAGCCGTAAGTGGTGCCACAGCAGTAGAGGAACCAGCCTCAAGCACCGAGGCTTCGCCCCGCAAATTTGTCCATCGCAGGAGGAAGAGCACAGGCTTCCCCGGCCTCGTTGCCCGTCGCAATCTCCGGAGAGATTCATCCTTGTCGGACACATTCGGCAGCCTATTCTCGCTCAGTTGGTGGAAAGGCAGAGGCAAACGGTCTCTATCTGGCAGTGCCATTCACGAGGATAGCAATCCACCATCACCATCACGACGCAATTATAGAGATGATCCAGAGGACGGTACCGGAGGGTCCGGTGGCAGGGTTAACGACTCGAGTGTATGAGTATCTGGTCAAACTTGGGTGTGCGTTTGGGGGCTGTCGTTTTTTTGTTTGTTTTTTTTTTATCTCTCTGGCGTAGGGAAGACGTAGGCGTATTAGAGAACTGCACAGTCGGGCGGCCGGCTAGCATGTCGGGCAACGAACAGGCTCGAGCCCGCTGTCTTTTGGAGATGGAGAGCCCGATAATAGTCCTGGTTTTTTATATATGACGCTGGGATCTACCCTACATATGTGACTGAGTCAAGACGATGCACCCCTTGAAGGTTGGAGTTGGTACACTATTTTAATACGATTTTCCCTTTGATGTGCTACCCGAGAGCTTTCTTAGCCGTCTATTCCCAAAGAGAAACGAAAAGTTTGGATATCTAAATATGAGGGTGAGTAAAAGTAACACTGCAAACATCTCCCTCTAAGCAAAATATCGTCAGATTTTCGCCATGTATTTTGTGTCTTCTAGACCAAAAAAGGGGGATGTGAAAAGAAATGTATGAAACGGGGGCTATCAAAGCCGAGATTGCGTAGTGGGTACAGGGTATACAGCTTCATTATCATAGAACCCAACGCACGACACATTGCGTTATTCCTTCATTCAGTCGCTTCACAGGTGGCCGTAGCCACTCTTCTCGTCGATCAGACGGTAGCGCTCACGCTCTTTGCGGTCCTTGAGGAGGCAGGCAATAGCGAGGATGAGGAGCACGTCAACACCTACAGTGAATAACCTGGTTAGACTGTGATCCCTGATGTGATGCTTGATGAAGAGGCTCAACATACCAACCATGCCGAAGGCAGCCGTGAAGATTGTATCAATGAAGCTGTTGGCGAAGCTAGAGATTGATGTCGCGCAACCGAGCATAAGAGCCGCGGCAGCGGGGCTGGGACAAGTCGAATCGGTGACAAAGGCGGGTGAGGTGGAGTTGACGTAGCCGCAGCATTCAAACTACACACTAGTTAGTAATCTTTTATTGATTGCTGTATTCCAGACCTGATTGTTGGGGCTTCTCATACTGCGTTCTGTATCAGTGATTGTGTGGTCGGGTCCTGGTCGTCATAGATAGAAGCAAAGGTCTCCTTGAACCGCAACGTCATAAGCCAAAGATAGAGACCAACAGCCAGCGTGAACAGGCCGCAAAAGGTGACGATGTATCCACCAATCTTCAACAAGTTGCGCTTGGGCAGCAGCAGGCCCGGGATGAGGAACAAGAACGTAGCGAAGACGAAGGCCGCGTTGATGATGCCGACAGGGAGGGGAAACTGCTGATACAACAGGTGTCGGGTAGCCTCTTTTCCTTCAGTAGCGGTCCTGTTCATGTGACTCATGGCCGCGATCGAGAAGCCCAACTGGATGGCGCCCGAAGCGAGGAAGAGAAGGTCGGCCACAAGCGTGGCGAGGAAGATCATGTCCGGCATATTGGGAGGAGTGGTCTTTGAAGTTCTGTATCCCCCAGACGATTGTGGTTGCTCCGAGAGGGACCTGCCCTGAGCCGGCTCCTCTCGTGTCCCACGGCGGTTATCTCGTCGTTGGTCTCGTCAAGGTAAATTACGTTTAAACAGTGGCGAGTGAGTCGCTTTTGCGGTTGGACGGCCGGCGTCTAAAGCTTCAAGGTGCTTCGTCGCTGTAGATGTTTACGAGCGCCCAAAAAGAGCGGAATAATGGGCAAACCGGCCAATTCAATGAAAACACAGACACGCTCCAGGCATGAAAGAAAGAAACTACAGAAAGAAGAACGAAGGGCCAGGCAGCGCACAGCGCAAGGCTGGAAGCGCCCTCGCATCGCATTGCGGAGAGATGCTGCTTGAACAGGCGTTTCAGGACGGGAGTGGTGAGGCAAAGCGCCGACGCCGCACGGGGCACGCGGGCGCGGCGGCCAATGAGAGGCTGCGATTGAGGCCCTGAGTGGCCTGATTGGGGAGTGACTGGTCTTGGCCAGTTGAGATCAGACATTTGGTTGGTTGGCTTCGACGTGCGTAACCGCCCACGGCATAAGAAAAGCATGCATGAATGCTTGGGAGAGTGTGATGGTTGGTAACGGGCGGCTATTTGCTGTCTCTCTTTTTTGCTCTTATTTTTACGAGTACTCTTGTCAGCGACTTGAGTGGTATTCAGACGAGCTCATTTGCCAGCGAGATTCGTCGGGAATTCAGATCATCACATAACAAACAGGCAATTGAACCATTCCAACTAGGTAGTACTCCATAAATCACATGAGATCCCCCATATTCGATCATGTTTCATACAAGCCGCGACCACGTTGTCAGTTTTTGTTGTTGCTATTTTAACACTAGCATCAACAACTCCGTGTTGCGACGGGCATGTACGGAGTACGAAGCACGTATCAGCCTCGGACACGGATCCCAAATTCGCTGCCTGACTCACAAGGCACTGCACATGCCTGACGTATCAGGCAACAGACCTGTGAGAATTTCAGCTTTCTTCAACAGCCCCTCCTTTGCTAACCTCTGCTGCATTATTGCAACGGCCCTGCGCACCCGCTATGCAAATACCGGGGGTGCGCTCTGGCTGGCGTGATCCACTGTTCCCACATCGAAATACTCACTAGCAGGATTCAGGATTATCCGTGGACAAGTCGGAGGACTCCGAGCAATATCGACAACCACCGCGCGCATCGTGCGATCCAGCATGCTTACCCAGCCTCCCCCCCATTGCCGTATGTACGCCGTACGAAGTATTGGTTTCCTATTATCATTACGCCTATGTATCTGCCGGCTAGCAGACGCGGGTATCTCGCCAACATTTCTCGTCCTATTACTTGCTTTCAGAAGGACCGAATTTAGCTCACAAATGGCGCCGTGGAGCCTATTCACACTGTGTATTGCCCAAAGCTTTAGCTTCCTAAACCAGCAAGGCCCCCCGTTTTTCTGACGGGCTTGGCCCAAGGACCTCCTGTACCCTGACCAGCCAATGACGATGCCGTTAAGCCCGCAGTCCACGCGACTGGACGGTTGTTTTTACTGCTGACTCGGTCCTCGAAAGCCTTGACAGAGTGTGAAGATGGCCCATTCGTGAATCGTCGATCAGAGGGGGAGCACTGACTGTCGGACAGGGGACTACGAGTAGTGCTTGGTTGCCTCACTCATCAATCTTGCTTCGTGTGCCCGTATTGCCGTATCATCAAGCGGCTTTATTATTATTACTCAGTTCATTGAGACGAGCGAGCCGGTGGGCCAGAGCGTCGAAACCTTGTCAGTTTGATAATGTAAGGCGGAGCTTCGACTCCCCGTCGGTGATGCCTACCTATCACAGACTCACAAACTCACATCAAGCAATGGAATCCGATAGGGTTTAATTTGCCACACGGGCTTGGTCATGCAAACATAGCAACAACAACAAGTACGCGATTGTTTCTGTCAACCGTTCTGCTCATTCCATAAGAGGAAACGAGGGTTTGTCATCAACAAACGTGCTTTGGTAGTGGTCCCTGCTGAAGACTATGAGTATCCTGTCATTCATGCAGCAGGGTTTTTAGCATCGCAGTATCTTGTCAACTACTAACTAAGCAGTCTCCGCCAAAAGAAATTATGCATGGTGCTGACGAGACGTCGAGACTCGCTTACGGGTTGATCGCGCTGAGGTACTGCGTTCTCTCGTGATAACAGGAAACGAGCGTCGTTTATGTGCCCAGCTGATACGGCGCAAAGTCCGCGGTACCTTGATGGACTGCAACAGCCGACGAGGAGGGCCTCGACGAAAGAATTACTATCTGCTGCAGACAGCCTTGCTAGAATGCAGCGCGGTTCCGTTGCAACACATCGCAGTGGAGTGGAGGCTCCTGGCTCGCTAGCCCGGAAATGCTCGTGACAGACCCGATGTCGAGCCAATGTCGAGCCAATGTTAGGATGCTTTATAAATCGAGGATGAGTGCAGTCCAGCCTCCCGCCCACCCCTGATGCAAAGATGGCGTGTGCTGAAGAACGAGCGAGCCAACGACGTTGGGAGCCAGCCATCCATCCATCTCCATCCCCATCGGTCATCGGTCATCGGCCATCAACTGAGTCCGCTCGAGATGTCCAAGTTGACCTCGGGTCTGAATAATAGCTCGGAGACGTTATTTCGAGGTACAAGTTAAGACACGTCCATCTCCATACCTAATACTACTCCGTACGAGTACTCTGTCAATGTCTAATTTCGCTTCTTTTTGTCTGCAGCAGTCCCTGATCTGATGGTTCTGAGCGTGTGTTTCACTGTTCCCTGTCCATTGTTCTTCCTTGTGCTACCTGTACTCCGTGCACACTCCGTACTTGGTAACAGTCTAGAAGTCCACGCCACAGACACATCCCCTCACGTTGCGTGAATTTCGATGTAACATTTTATGCATGGCACAGTGTGAAAGGACGCAAAGTCTGTTGAATCAATCGGCCCATTCAGAGCCAACTCCGCTCGAGAGAAAAAAGGGCCGCACCAGCCAGCCTCTACTCGTACCAACGGCCCAAGAGTGATAGCATTTAGCTCAGCGCTAGGAACCCGTGTCGCGGGGAAGCATATTATACTATACGACTATTTCTACTAGGCAGCGATGTGTAAACTTTATGTGAGTAAGTACTCCGTAGTAACTACAAGTAAGAAGCAGTAGTTGTGCTGGGATACTTGAGAAAATATGAGTAGATTTTAATCTTTTTTTCTTTTAATTTTTATTATTTTAGTCATTATTAACAGCAATAATAAGTACTAAAGCCGCCTCGCTACTTCGTGCAAAACCGTGCTAATAGTCATGCAGGAACTGTATGGTCCAGAATACAGTGTCAGGTCGCATTTTGTTACGGTGTGGCCTGCCTTGGTCGAGGCACTGACCTGTTTCCCCCCACCCGCCTCGCTCGCTCGCCTGGTGCAAAATTCCAATTCCTCCGTTGCGCATCACCCGTGACTAACCTCAGCCGGCCACCTCGTCATTCTTCAGTCAGTGTGGTTCAAATGCAGCAATTAGATGGACACCGGTCAAGACAAAAATAGGGCAGAAAAAGCAAGGCGACGTGAAGAAGAAGAAGACGACGACGACGAAGAAGAAGAAGAAGAATAACACAGGGCCACGGTGTCCCCATCCACAATTGCACCATACCACGCCAGCGGGAGGGAACAAGCGCCCCGACACATACAAGCGTCTGCATAAGGGCTAGTCGCTTAAGCCGAAAACCCTCGCCTCGCTTCTTTCCGCACCCATCCAGGAAGTCACGCCCGCACCCAGTGAACAGCGAACAGCGAACCGGCCCTCTCCTCACAGCACGTACCGCCAGTGCACACCAGACTCAATATAGCACAGCGTCGCCCACCCGCGCCCAACCAGGACCCTCTGCGACAGAAGGGCAGCTCCCTTCCTCCCGCCTGTCTTCTCCGCCCAAAAAAACCGCCAGATCCAGTATAGATCCATCGGCACCACGCTCAAAACAGTATCTCCACCACTCGTTGCCTTTTCCAGCGCTGTGTGATACAAGTCGACGATTGGATTCGGGTTAGGATTGATTGGCATTGGCATTTTTGTTGATTGCCGACGACGCAGCGGTTGCAGCCAAGCAAAAATACAAGAACCAGCTCAACAATGGCCGACATCACCGACCAGCACGACCAGACGTCGCCCACAGAGCTCGAAGACGCGCACTCGGTCGGCAATGGCACCAACGCGAACGAGAACCGCGGCGTCAAGCGACCACGTCCCTCTGCCGCCGACGACGATGACGATGACGATGAGAAGGGCGGACGCGAGCGTCGCAAGATCGAGATCAAGTTCATCAGCGACAAGTCTCGCCGTCACATCACCTTTTCGAAGCGCAAGGCGGGTATCATGAAGAAGGTTCGTTTTTTCTCTTTTCACTCCCCGCCGCCTTCAGCTGCTTGAATATCGCCTTCGCGCGACGACGAGCATTGCCATCTCTGATTCGCGTCCCGTCTTCCGCTTCATCCGAATCGAATCGCTATTCTCTCTCAATGCCACATCGCTAACAATGCTTCTATCCGCTTCTCCAGGCCTACGAGCTGTCTGTCTTGACCGGCACCCAAGTCCTTCTTCTTGTTGTCTCTGAGACGGGTCTTGTCTACACCTTTACAACACCAAAGCTTCAACCGCTCGTCACAAAGGCCGAGGGCAAGAATTTGATCCAGGTACGCGATCCTCCTCCTCCTTGAGCCTGCAGGAAGCGACAATCCCCCCAGTCCACCCGCTTCCGTTCCTTGCGCGTTTTCTTCATGTACCCGCCACTAACTGAAACTCATCGCACAGGCATGCCTGAATGCGCCCGAGCCCACAACAGGTAGCGAAAACGGTGTGGATGGCGGTGACCAAGTTGACTCTCCCGAGGAACCTCCCAACCAGCATCTCCCGCCACAGGGCAGCCGCCCTGGCATGCCCCAAAACCCACATTTGCCACCTGGAAACTACATGCCGCCCAGTATGCCCATGGATCCCCAGCAGGCTCTTGCATATCAAAGTTATGTACAGCAGCGCAATCAAGGCTATGGCTCTGGCATGCCTCCCCAGCCCGGCATGCCCCCTAGCAGTCACCACCAATCATGAGGAGCATGAACACTTTGGCGGGAAGAGTTGAGTTTGATCGTTGATACCCGGCTTTCAATGCTCCCTGGAGACGTCGCTCCTCGACTTTGGTCCGCCTCCTGGACGGTGTCATACATTTATGGGGGTTCTGATTTGGCGTTGATGAAAGTGTTGATATGGTCTTTTCATGTCGGTTTATCATACTGTGCTTTGTTTCCTTATTTTATCTATTTTCTCCCCAATCTCCGATATTGCGAGTTCTGAGGCTGCGGGTATGTTGTTGCCGACCATCTAGTCACCACGACTTGCTCCGGCTTTTCAACATGGAGTTACTGGTATCTCTGCGCCCGTGACAGCATGTGCCCGAGGCGTTGGTTGGGTTTGTGTAGAGAGAGGAAGGGAGGGAGTTGACCTGTATCGAATACAAAGACTGAGGATGTTGGCGGCGGCCGTTTTTGCAAGCGTTTTATGGCTCTTCCATGCAAGAGATATATGCTCCCATGCCTAGGTAGAGGTCAATTTTCATGGCGTGGTCGAGCAGACACACAAATAGTTCTTGTTCTGGGGCATGGCAATCACTGGCTGGGTTAGGATGGGTGGCTGGTCTGGTCTTGGCTGGTCTGGATTTGGGGGGAGCGGAGGGTAGGTGACCGCGTTTTGCAGGGTGGATGATAATGGACACATGAGGGTATGAATGTTGACGGCCGGAAAAAAGAAGGCATCACAATGGATCTGATGAATCTACTCCGTAGCTACCAGCCAAAACAGATGATTTTTCTCCTTTTTTCCAATGATTTTTGGGATCGCGTATTGCTCTGTACACTGGCCGTAAACAAGTTTCGCATGGCACAATGGCCAATGAACCATGGAACGTTGTGTTTCAATGGTCAGTCTTCCGCCTCTTCAACGGCGTGTCTTACACGGAGCTCCGGTATGGATCGGCCCCGAAAGTATCAGGAACCACATACTTGAATAGGCAGGAGTGGCGGCATGCAGGTTTGCGGCGCGATTCCTGTTCCTGTCCCTCTCTTTTTCTTTTTCTTTTTTTTGCCAAGTGCTTCATTTTTGCTTTTTATTTTATTTTTAGGTCTGCAGCGGGGACAATGTCCGTATTGGGGAAGAAGACTGCCCTTTTTGGGTGAGAGGAGGAGTATGATTGGGAGGGCGGCGGGCAGCAGTTTTCTTTGTCTCGATTTGGATAAAAGGGGAGGAAAGGGCGAAAAAAAAGGGGGAGGGGTGTGTGGTTTGGATGGCTGTTGTTTTTTGTTGGTGGTTACTGATGAGGGTTAGGGTGAAGAGGGTTATTGCGGGAATGGAACGTTGGGGATGGAGGAAGAGGTGGATGGAGAGGGATAAGATAGATACGAGTAAAGGGTGTGTGTAGCATGGATGGATGGTGGTTTTTGTTTATATGTTTTGAGGAATTGGGGGTTTCCCTTATTTTTGTACCGGTGGAATGGGAGAGTGGTGTTGTGATATGAACATAAAATTGCGTTGACTGGAGTTGCGCGTCTTGTGTGAGTGACTTGGCGATTTGTACGGAGTATGCATGGCACAGAATGCCGGGTACCAGAGGCTTGAAGAGTCAGCCAAAGATCCAACACCGTGGAGTACGATCTCCTTTCCTTCCGTGTTTACCTCTTTGTGGACTGGTGTTATTATTTGACTATCCCATCTCCTTTATCTCCTAGACCCTAGGCGGAAGCACCCGAGATTCTACACCTATTTGGGTTGACGATCAAGGCCGTGCATCTCCAGATTTCATCCTCCGATAAAAACTACAAAAAAGGGAACCCGAGACAGGATTCTCATTTTATACCTCCGTACACGTACTCACAAAATCTTATCCATCGTTGAGGTTGAAAGAGGACCCACCATGTCAGCACCCAAAAGATACAGAGCCTTACATAATCGCGGGGTGGGTGAAATATATTTCCGACTTTTGGAGCTAGGCTTGTTGCAGAATGGCAGCAGCATTGAGCAGGTTTGAGAAGGTTTCTGCGCAGCAAGACGGGGGGAAGTACCAAGTACTTGAGGTACTTCCTGAGGGACAAGAGGTACACGTCACCATCAGATCAGATGCATCAATCACGACTATCGCTTTCGACGACACAACAGCCATGCTCAGTTTTCGATTATATTGTTTTCATGTCCCTGTTAACTATCTCCTCATAGCACCATAGTCTAGTAGCTACTCATGTATTCATGCTTGCCCCCAAAAAATGTTGTAACCCAAAAGTCTGCGCCATGTTGACGTACTTGATCAAAAGTCAACCAAAATGATGTCCAAGCGCCTGCCCAAAGTGATGATAAGAATGGTTTAATACCATTGTAGAATTCTAGATGAAAACGTGCCGAATGTAGATGCGAGATTCGCATCATTTAGTGGTACGGTAGGGTGGCGTAACGTCCGACACACAGGCTACCGATGAAGGTGCCAGCAAGGACAGACATGAAGTAGCCCACGTTCATCGTCATGACTGCCAACATGCTAGAACACATGTTAGCATCCGAACTCGCTTGGTGACGAAGAACAAAGGGGGGGAGAAGACTTACAGCAGATATCCAACACCAACAATGACCGTGTCCATCGCCGCCCTCACGGGATCAACGCTGAACCTCCAGGGCGCCGCGGGCGTGTGCTTTCTCTCAACAACCACAACCTTCTCCTCGACGCCGTTCTCCGACAGCGCCATGGTCATCGACTTGGCATCCGCATCGCGAGTGAGGTGCTCGGCAAGGGGCTCCTTTCCATTGACGACAACGTATCGCCGCTGGGCGTCCTTGTCGGACCAGACCCTTTCCTGGCGCAGCTTGACCGCGAGCAGCAGACGCGCGATGATGGTGAGGACGACGAGGAAGATGCAGGTTCCAGCGTACGCGCCGGCGCTGTTGGGGGTCCAGGAGTTGGCGTAGAGGGGCGTGTTTTGCTGGGTTTGGAAGATCATCGCCATCATGGAGTGGCCAGAAGAGGAGGAGTTAGAGGAGGCATCGCCGCCGCCCATGTCCATATCCATATCCGCTGATACTCCGTGGCCGGAGTGTCGTGAGAAGAGGTTTGCCATGGCGGTAGTTTGGTTGTTGGTTGATGTTTGGTAGATACTATATGTTTGCCCTAGCAGTCCACGCTCGTGATTCCGTGCAACTGGAGAGACCTCGTGCCGCGTAGCTCACGTCTCCTCCCGTGATCTCTGATTTCTCGGCTTAATTAAGGCTCAATTGACGTCCAATCGTGATGTTGGAGAGAAGACGATGAAAGCACCACTTAAGCATATGGGCTGTGACAGCGCATTTGTACGATGCCCAGCTTGTTCAGAGGTGCTTGGCGGAGTGGGTTCGTGTTTCCAAAATTGGACGAAATCTCCCTCACGATTCTTTTTCCTGCGCAAATGACCGCACTCGGATAGCGGTTGGCCCGTGGGGAGGTGGGCCGTGGGCGAGGTACCGGTACATGTACTCGCACTTGGGGCTACATCAGCGGATGCACAAAGTACCTCGACGCATCACCACCTTGAGCCTCATGATATCATGGAAGTTGACGCAGCAACTCAGCTTTGAAAGAAGATTTGGTGAGAAAGAAAATTCTGGTTGATTTTCTTCATGATTTATAGGCCATGTCTTTTTCTTTTTTTTCTCACGTTTCAGATGATATGATTCTTGTAAAGAGCCCTCAGGGAAATAAATAAATGTGCGCAAGTGTGCGATTACTATCTCTTGACATAGCTGCTGGCAACTACTGTTATGGAATCAAGCCCTCGACCGCATAACTAGGCCTGTATGTAATTTAGGTGCCCAAAATCAGCTTGGCCTGAGATATATCGATTGTTCTCCACAAAACATGACGATGATAACTTGCTCAATTGACGTAAGCAATCGTCCAGCTTGTGCCAACATGGCAGCCGCCAAGCTCAAGCGTCCTGGGCAACTTCAAATATTGAAGGGCAGAACCTGATATTGAGCTCTTTTAGGAGAGACCTCGGTTGATTTATTATTTTCTTCCAGTTTCCGTGTCGTAATCAACAGCTGGTGCCAACCTAGACAGTTCTTGGAGTGAAATAGGGTGCATTTGTGCGCAAATATATCACCTTTCGTTAGCTACTAGCCACATGTCTTGACGCCGACCTTCTCTTAAAGATCCGTCAACCTTCTCTACTATGATTACAGAGAACCTGATTCGTAGTCCATGCTTGGTTCATCTTTCGTAGGACATCTTGGCGAACGCCACAAGAAGCCTCGTTGGGTGTTGGGGGAGATGCATAGATGTTGAATAAAAACCATCAGACAGCATTTTCGGTTTGCCTCGCCTCCTTTTCGCCTTTAATCGCGCTTCCCATAAGATGGGGTATTAGGTCTTTACTAGTAATCATGGGGGTGAGAAGCAGCAGGTGACTTTGGTTGTCCACATTTCTGCAACGGGGAGTGATATCTCGCGACCCAACGTCATGTCCCTCAACTTACCCCGTCCATCTCCCAAAGAGAAGGGCAGAAATAAGTTTCTGGCATTAATGCTGTTATACATCAGCATCTTGATCGGGGCTCTCGAGAACTAGATATCTTTGGCTGCTTTTATCAGACTTGGTCTCGTTGGAAAACAGATCCAACCATGTCAGTCTGCACGCTGACTTCCACTGAACTCAACCAATTAGCAAGATAAGATATACTATACGAGAATTGTCTTCCTGGCCAAGATCAACAGAGAGACACCCCTTTCTAGCCATTGTCATATCGATGGAGGATTGCCCCAAGTGTATCCTCTGTCACCAGGCAAGCATCTACCCTATACTTATGATTTGACGAGAGTTCGGCATGTCTACACTCAGTCAGTGAAGATCCAACAGTATGTTACAGATGTTACAAATCAGCCTGTTTATTTACCCTGTCCCGTAAATAACGTCTGAAGTCTCCAGCTTACGCAGAATGAGAATCTACAGCTCAGTCATCATCCATCAACCAACACCCAACACAACCATCATCCGAGGACAATTACCAGACCGACTAAATGCTCACCCACTTGACGCAGTGTCATACCTTAAGCCAAGCCAAGCGGGCGCCAACTGTCCCATTTCTGCCATGCAAGTAGCCGCTCGACGCCCGCAAGCAACCAGCCGCCAATGTATCATCACCATCATCATCTTACACCCCCCCTTTTTTCCCACAAACGAGGCGTGCGCCCGTCCATCATCCGTCACCGGTTCCCGATCTGCAGGATCCCCTCTTTCTGTGCCCGACAAGAGTCGAGTCTATTTCAACGTCGGAAAGAGTCCGGGCCGAGTGTGGATGGGAGGAGGGGGCGACTTCGGACGGGTTACACAGGGAGGAGAAGGAGAAGGAGAAGAAGAAGAAAAAGAAGGAGAAGAAGGAGAAGGGCCAAGAAAGTGTGAGGAAGTGTAGAAGTAAATCGGGGAAAGGGTAATACCAAAGAACCAGACATGGCAAAGAGACATAACCCGTTTGTCACCTCCCCCAGCCTGTCATCCACACCAATGTTGGCAAATGAGGACTTTGGGTGAAAAGGAGTTGCCGTTCGAAATAGCCGCTCACCCACTGAAAAGGCAGAAGCGCTGTAAGTACCCGCTGGTCAAGAGTCTGAGAGCTGGTGTTATGACCAAGAGGGGGGAACACAGAGTCAATAAACCATGCTTGGACAGAAGTCGTTACTCGTAGGATCTTGACTATCACAAGAGCGGTGGTGGTTACACATCGGGAGCATAATGTTCAAGTGCATGCTATTATGCTGTATCGTGATTGAGGAAAACACTGAGCAGGAAAGACATCGTTACCTACACATCTGTCCAGTTGGCAGAGAAGAAACAACCGAGTGACTGGGAGAAAGCAAGAACCCTCGGTGTAAGCGAGGCTCTCTTCTCTTCTCTCATCTCCATCTGTTTCTGCAATCAACAACAACAACCAACACCCCATCAGACAGACACTATCATCTCCGTACAAACAGATCAATAACACTAGCAGTCCTCCGTGCAAACAAAGGCTACGATAGTCTCCCCAAAGGCTGCAACCAGCACGGACCAGCCGCCATACCATCAACCGGCTTTCTTCGTCTCGTCTCTCAACAAGCTCAGGCAAACGTCTGTGCCATATCATCCCCGTCCCTCATGGCTTCACATATCCACAAACGCCACGCCACTGAAGCTCAGCCTCCAACGGGCACCAACTCAGCCCAGTTCCAGGTGGCCAGTTCCCGCTGCCAAACATCACTATTGTCTGTACTACTTCTGCGGCCACTGCTACTACTGCTGCTACCATCAAGTTTGAACTGAATCATCCCCATCTCGCTTCTGATGCCACCCAGTGGATAGTACGAGTAGGGAGTAGTACTCGTGGTAGTTGGATCCTCCAAGGCCTCAAGTTCAACGTCTCCATCAACCGAGGGTCCCTGCACCACCCATCGGCAATTGCAAAGACACACACCCCGATCCCATTATGAATCCGGGGACTTTCGGACATCTGCTGCCTGCAAGCAACAAAGCATGCAAACATTGCTTTTTCTTCCTCTTCTTCTTTTCCCCAACGCCACCCCTCCCCCTCACTATGCTCATGCTTCTCCCTTTTTTTTTCAGACACTCTTGTTTCTCCTTTTCCCCCTTTCCTTTCCTCGTGTGTCCCGGCCGTTTCCTTCTTCTTCCCTTGTCTCACTTTAGCAACCCTCACCCCTCTGGGCTGAAAGCACGAGTAATAGTATTAGTAGTATTAGTAGTAGTATTGACCTGACTGCTACACTCGGGAGCCCGGAAGCCGGATTTCACTCACCCCTTGTTTTCTTTTTCTTTCCCCTCTTTCCTTGCTCTCCTGGCCAGTGCCAATCTCCCCCCTGTTCCCTGTCTTTAGATGTCTTGACTCTCGCACGTGTCTCGCAATGTTGGGGGCTGTAATCCGGGGCGCGCGTATCGTCTGTACGTCCTTGACTCGTCACTATTAGTAGTACTCGTACCAAAAAAAAAGCATGGATTCAGGGTCTTTGGCTCGCTCGTTTTCGCAGCAAATCATGATTCAGCACTCTTTCTCTGCCTGCCCATTTGCCCGGCAAATGCCATGGACTTTGCCCCCCTGAATATGTTAATCCCCCCCCGTCGTTTTCGTTTTCTGTTAGACTTTGTTCCAAATTATTCGTAAGCGAGCCTCATCCATCTAGCGTCTGATGCCTGCATGGAAAGACTACCTCCCGGAGACAGCGCCGCCCCCCTCAAAAGACGCGGTTGCGATCGTCTGCACTAGTCATAATATATTCCGTACAAAAACCTGTTCACTACTCGTAATACCGTTGCCCCTAGTCGATGCCAACTCGTAGCTAAAAAAAAATGCGACTGACTAGCGTTCACGATTCACCACCACCGCCGCCCGCCGTGCCAGAACGGAGTCGTAGTGCTAGTAGATAGTAGCGGCTCTAATACAGAATATCTCCGTATGTAAGTAATCAGCACACATGCCACACCCCCCTCCCCCCAATGGTGATACAAGACGTTATTTAAATGATGTATGCTATTGTACGACCATCGACTTGTCATACAGTCATACAGTCAGTCACCTCACATACGAGTATATGCTTATACTGACTACTACGAAGTACTAGTAATACTAATACCACTACGAGTACTACTGCCGCTCCAATAATTAAGCGCATTCTGAAACTTCAGCTCATAAAATTGGCCCCCAAAGACAAACACCCAACCCAGCCGCAAAAGAACTCATCATTCTCCATCCGGTCTTACATAACAAAACAAGGATTCACTTCATCATTTCCCTCATGTCACCCAGTTTAGTAACTCGGACAACTGAGAAAGTCCGAGTCCATCGTTCATTTATTATTCATTCATCTTAAAAAAAAGTAGCATCAATTGATCATTACACAGCATTTCAAGGGTTTCATTTGCCCGATTAAACTTGGTATCTGTTCCGAGACCAGATCGTCTCTGCATTTTCCTTGTCCATCGCGCCCCTTTCCCTTTCCCCCTTTCCCCGACACCGACCAGAGAACCCAGAAAACCCTTGATGTAACGTCCTTTGCAGAACTGAGCGAATAGAGGTATATACTTGTGTACACACACCCAAACCAAGCAAAAATAAAATGTAAAAAAAAAGAACCCATAATCTCCGTGTGAGGGCATGGAAACAAAGAGAAGCCAAGGCCACAAAGCCGATCCCAGTGCCAAAAATAGCCCTGCCCATTCTAAAAAGAACCTGCAAAATTAATTCCCGACGCCGAAACGGGGGCGTGCTGGACAACAAATCAAGCACTCTCGAAAAAATCGCCCTGTTCTCACACCCTGCCAATTGTAGTAGTAGCCCAGAAACCGCCAAATGATGCCGAATTTCCTTCTCTGTGCGCGCACATGGCGGCGCTCCCTTCCATAGCCCAGAAAACCCGATGAATGCCCGTTTGTCCCACGATCCGTCATTGTACAAATGTTCCCGTGTCGGTCCGTTTCCACCTTGGTCCAGACACAAAGAAAATCCCCTTAACCAGGCCCCAAGACGCCGATAATTCCATTCCGTCTTTTCCATCTTTAATCCGCCATGATCCATTTGGTCGTTGTTGCTTATGAAAGTTTTGTTGCCTGTGGACCAGAGGGGGTTGTCTCATCCGTAAGGCTTGATTCCCCCTTCGTAGACCCGGTCCTCCCAATCTTGAAGCCGCCCCACTTTTCCGCATTTCTCCATTTCGAGGTCTTAGTCTCGATGAGACTTCAACGTCGCTAGCGGCGGCATCCATTTTCGTGAGTGTTCCTATGGACTCTTTCTCATACCCGATCCGTCATCTTCTGCTTCGCCATTCCGATGGTTCGCATCGTCCAAGTTGTTATTCTCATTGCCTTTGTTCTCACAACCCTTGACCAATCGATGCCGCTGTGATAGCCAGTGTTAGTGTATGTTACAAAAGAAAAAAAAGTACATGGGAAAAGCAAAGACCTACTTTGAGCGCATCCTTGCGTGAAAAGCTCTTACTGCAAAATGTACAAGGGAATGGCTTGACGGCCAAGTGGATCCTCTTATGCCGCTTCAAGTCGTGGTTACGGCTGAAGGATTGGACACATTGGTCACACTTGAAAGGACGTTCCGACTGCTGCTGAGGTTGAGGATGCGCATACATAATGGCATGAGGCGATGGAGCGTAACCAGCAGGAACCATGCCAGGGATCATCGAGAGCTGGCCACCGGGTTGATGAATGTTTGACATGACTGGCCCGCTCATCGTTGATAGTGGTTGATATGATGGGTATGGCCTGTAGGATGCAGGGGGTGCCATGGATTGGGGACCGCCTTGGCTGGAAAGTGACCCCAGGCGACCTGCAAGCGGCCCATTGGGATTAGAGGAGTGGTTCGTCGGCGAAGTCTGCGTCGCGTATGAGAAGTTTGGCTGGTGATGGGGAGCAGACGAAGTGTAGTTGGGGGTGTTTCCCGATTGCCGGCTGTGGGCGTACGAATCGACGTGAGCTGGGGCGCTGGACGGAGTCGGGGGCTGCGTAGAGTTATGTGTCAACATTGTTCCCGATTGCATGCTCGGGTGGCCGTCATGAGCACCAGAAGTTTGGAATTGCTGGTGGACTTGGTCGTATGGCGGTGCTGGGAGAGCTTCTCCCCCGGTGGCGGGGGACTGAGAGTTTCGTTGATTGCCATAGGGCATGTTGGCTTGGGCATACATAGACCGCCCTCCGTAAGGGGACTGCCCCATAGGCTGCTGGGCACCCGCGCCCGAGTTGACGTTGTAAGTCGAACCGCCTGGTGTAGGCCAGCCTCCGTGGCTATATGTGTACTGCATGTTGGTGGGTGCTTGGGAGCCCTGCGAGCTACCCGTGTGTACACTGGAAAGGCTTGGGCTGAGGCCGTCGCTGGCTCCTGGAGAAGAGGGAGTCAGATCATGCTCATCATTAAGATAACGAAGAAGGCTGTAAGGAAGGCCGCGAGGCTGGGAAGATTGATCATCCATACTTGGAACTTCTGATGTTGGTGGGGGTAGAGAAAAGGCAGGCAAAGAGCCAGCTGCTGGGCGGCGCGCCGAAAAGCTAGTGACCGTCTCCATCTCGATCGACTCCTTGGTGTTAGGAGCAGGTTGCCGAACGAGGTGGTTTTTCCCTTCCTCGTACATACAGTCGTCTTTCTCCTGGTCCTCGCCTATGCGGCGTCGCGCGGTGTGAGGCAGACGGTCTGTGTGGCTGCAGACTTAAACAACGATCAAGGCAAGCCCTGTGGATCAAGTCCCAAGCATTCGCCGGTCTGCAAGGTAGACGGCGGAGTTGGCAGGAGAGGCTCTTGTTGGATAGGAGACGCGGTGAGAAGAAAGAGAGAGAGAGACAGACAGACAGACAGCAAATGATCTGCCAGGCTGTACAAGATACAGCAGCAAGTACCAGTCGCAGCGATTAGCGGTACAGCAGGAGCAGTACAGTGGCAGAAGATCCTGCAACAGCAACCAATGATGGTTGGTTGGAATGTCCAGCGAAGACGGGTGTGGCGGACGTGTTGGTGGTGCTGCTTTAACCGTATTCAGTGGTACCGGGTCTCAGTCAGCCCTCTCACTCATATGCGAGAGATGCGACGAAAGAGGATACGACGTGATGGGATGGCGATGGCGATGGCGATGATGAGAGACAAGACCCAGAGAGGCAGGCAGACGCCGGGTCAGGCTTGCTGGAGCCACAGACACGAGATGGCCGTTCTCGGTTGATGGTGGTGAAGAAGAAGTCGAAGGCTTTGTCCGCGAGTCGTGGCGGCGGCCTGGCGAAAGATGGCTTCCGGGAACGGCGCTGGGAAGGCGGAAGGGGGGGGGGGCGTACTTGTAAGGCGCCTCCTGGATGCTGTGTACAGTGTGGGTGGGCGGCTGATTTGCTTCGATGGCGAGGCAGAGGAAGGGTTTTGAGAGAGAGGGAGAGGGGGGAAAGGATTCCAAAGCCTCTATTATAACAAACCCTCCCAACAAGTTTTTTTTTTTTTTTCCTCAGAATGTGTGTCGTCAAGGTCGAACTCAAATCCACGCCCGCAAGAGAGGGGACCCAAAACCACACACAAAGCTCAGAGGGGAAAAAAAATTCACCAAGAAGTAAGAAGCGTCCAGAAAGGCGAGAGTGTCGGAGGGGAAAGAGGGAACTGTCGGGCGCGCAGGAAGAAGGAGGCCTGGGGGGTTTTGTTGATCTGCTCTTCCTCAAGGAGCTCGAGACGATGTATGGAGAGAGTATGAGTATGCTGCTAAGAAATCGACACGCAGCAGTAGGAGTCAAGCACTCGTAGAGTGGTAATGTAGAGTCAATAAGGTTTGCTTCTGGTTCCAGATGGCGTCCTCTGGGCCTCTGGCGCAATATGTATTGAGGATGTGTAAGTAGGTACGGAGTACTGTACGTACTGAGCCAAGTCCTTGTATAAGCAATAGTAAGTGCTAGCAGATCTTGTAGTAGCAGTACTACCCGCAAGACAGACAGACATTTAGGCGTATGGGGAGGGAGCTGGACAACTGTTCGTTCCGCCTGTTTTTAGCGCCCCAAGGCTGGATTTTTAGATGGCCAGTGTTGGGCCAGCTGCCTTCTTCCGCGACCAGATGGATCTCTCTCGTCGCTTTCACACGTTCTGCTGGGACGTGAGCCCCGAGACCCAGTCCACACGCATCCCTGCCCGTGGGGCCCATGGGGGTGTGTGGGAGTGCAGGCAAGCAGGGTAGCATCGCACTACCGTCCTTCAGGTTCAAGAGCTGTGCAGGCTAGCGCCGCTGGCCCTTCAGGACACCAACACGACTCGCTGCTAGCTTGGAAGGGCTGAAGAGGAGCTTCACTCGCTCGCCAATGAACGGACCCCTGCGAGGACCGCACACATAACTCGAGCTGCTGGGGTGGTGGAGCAGGGCCCAGAGAGGGGAAAGATGAGGAGGTGGAGCGACCAGGGATCCGGGTGCCAGGCTGAACCCTGCGAGTGGGTGTCTGGTTCGCTGCTTTCTGACTCTTTTGTTCTCTGGTGCTGGTGTTGCTGCTGCAGGGACGAGCTCTCCGGGGGAGGGGAGTGGCGAGAAGAGTGCTGGGTAGGGGGTAGGGGGAGGGGTGTGAGCGAGCGAGCGAGTGAGTGTGCCAAGTGAAGCTTTCGAGCCAAGAAAAGGAGCCCTCCGTGCCTAACATTGCAACGCACTCGTAATGCATGTGTATCTATGCACGTACAATATGTAATTGTAGTCGACGGTGCACGTTATCATCAAGAGAAGGACGATCATGTGGGTGCCTGAGCACGAAGTACTGGGGAGGATTCTACCTAAAGCAATCAATGGAGGAAGCATGTCCTGGCCCTGAGGCAGCAGACCATCTGATCACCTGCCTTCCTCAATCGATACTGCCAAGTGCATCTGTATGTTGTGTGCATATATGGCCAAGACAGGGGACTAGGTACTTCGTATGGGAGTGTTAAACACGCATCCTGCCCAGTAGTACGGAGTACTTCGTATACATACATACGTGCCTTGAAACAATTCATCCACAATCGGTTGCTCAGCATGCTAAATTTATTCAGTCCCTCCTCCTTGTCCCGGCTCCCAGGGGAAGGGTAGCTCGCCTGCATGTTCATCGATGCACTCCGTACTTGTACATACTACATACCCCGTACTCCGTACATCAGTAGATATACGAGCACCTATCGCATCTCACCGTCGCTTCTTGGGCGATTATGTATGATGATCCATCGCGAGAGCTGGTAGGTATTACTATCTACGGAGTACGAATATGTCAATATCCAAGAATGTTTCTCAGCGCGTGATCGACCAAGCATGAAAGAACAAAAAAAGTAACCTGCCGCCTGCATCCATACGGCATTATCCATATGCTTTAGTACCAAGGTAGTACTGCCCTACCAGTCCCCCAAGAGCATAGCATGTACTAGCATACTAGAGCTTGCCCGTTGCATGACTTGAAGATAATAGCGTGTACTCCGTACAAAGCAATTATCTATCGATTCGAGTTTATATACTCCGTACTTCGTATATCCCTCACGAGACTGCTTATATGCAATCTATGAGCACTCTATCGCACAAGATTTACAAAGTACAATCATTTTTTACATCATGTGTCGCTGACTGATGACCTTGGCTTTTGTTGAACAGGCAGCGAGCAGGGATTCCTGTTGCATTAAAGGATCGATAAGCTCGCGGAGAAGTCAAAACGCCGTGACCCCCTAGAAGGTCTAGACCAGTGCGGCCACATTAGAGCGCCTGGTTGCAGCAAAAGCTAACCGCTAGAAGCCCGCCAAAAAACACAACTGGGGCAGAGATCTCAGTTCCCTGAACAGCCCTGAAGGTGCTCACAAGGATGGCCGAAATTGGCTGCTGAAAATATACTGCCGCACGAGTGCAGTGCTCGTAGACACGTAATGATCATTGATTGCACTACGAGCACAGGCAAGACATCGGAGGGGGGTGTGGGCTCGAGTATTCGTTCACATGTGCTGACGATCCGGGAAAAACACGAAAATAGTAATAGGCAATAATACTCGTAGGGATAAGAAAGAAATTACCATTTGCCTTGATCGAGTCACAGGCAGATGCTCATTAGACACAGCTGAAAAGACGCCTGTTGTCGTATGTGACAAACAACGGAGTCCTGCATATGCGTGGATTTTCCATCATCCAAAATGAGCAGCCTACGTAACATCTCTTTCTCGTGTAATTGCCTGGACGGGATGAACAACATCAAAATGTCGGATGTTCTGCGCGTTGCCGTATGTCTTTTTGGTTTGTACAACGCCCCCGAGTATTGACAAGCCGCCATGACGCCTGAATTGTCGTTCATGGCTTACCTTTTTATCATGACATTGCCAAGTCTGACAGGTGCACCAAGCCGCCGAGATCTGTCCCGTACTCATTGAGATACCTGGAGTCTTGGGGGATTTGGGACATTGCATCTACGCTGTTCACTGTGCAGGATCGCACAGTATCCCAACCAAACCCTATTGATATGACGAAGGAATTGTCAGGTGCTTCTTCTGGACGAATAATCAGGGTCCAACCTGGATGATTCGGGCTCTTGCTATACCGCTCTTCTCACACAGGTAGTACGAA
Organism: Mycogone perniciosa; assembly: GCA_025331125.1. Taxonomy (NCBI): domain Eukaryota; kingdom Fungi; phylum Ascomycota; class Sordariomycetes; order Hypocreales; family Hypocreaceae; genus Mycogone; species Mycogone perniciosa. Next base: position 41,854 of record JAOALB010000222.1, read on the forward strand.
GTACTTCGTACTGGATACCCTTTCGAGGCATCTTGGGGGTCGTACACAACTGAGCCCCGTCCTTTGTTCCTCTATCCTTGTACGGAGTACAACGCATGCACTCGCACAGGAGTAAAGACCAGATGGGCATCTTGGATCCACTGCCAACACGCCTGAACAGTGAAGAATCGTCGGGTAAAATAGCCGCCAATGACTACCCACTCTGTGCCACGCAATGCTGTCCCTGATAAAAACAAGTTGCAGGCATTATCAAGTAGATGGTTCACATTGGTACACTGAACGGTGTGACTTGGCTGAGGTCTTCAGTCATCTCCTGTTGAAAACCCCATTGGGATGTCACTCTATCCAGGTGAAACGTCAAGTCGACTTGGTCCCTCCACCATAACAGAGAGCTGATGTAGGATCATCCATGCTCTCCGCCTCGTACCAGTGACGAATCTGCACACACTTGACGCGCGGAGCGCGCGCACGTCCCGGTTCGGGCCCACGCCCTCCCCTCTCACCACCCACTCCCCCCGGCCCAGACCATGGCCACGACCCGTGGCAGCCCAGGCTTTTTTCCCAGCGCCATCCGCAGCCATCGACGGATAAGCTCAGCCATGCCGACCCAGTGTCTGGGAACGCACAAACGATGCGTCTCTAGCCCAGCCCTGGGGCACATGCTTGGGTAGTAGGCAAGGCGGGTTCACGATGTGGCGAGCACGAAGGCGTTCTGCCTAGACGCCGGTTGACCCATGGCTTACCGGATGGTTGGAATGGCGATCGGTAGGCCCCAAAGACGAAGGACGATGCATGACCAGATCGATAGCTCCGAGCGAAGTAGTGCTTGTACGAAGCGAAGTAGGTTTCTTCTCTTTGACATCGTCCCCTCATCCCTCCATCTCAACCTTCTCTTCCTCTACGCTTGCGTTTCGGAGCCTCTCCTGCCCAAAGCTTCTACATCCCTGTCCTACATCGGGGCTAGTGAGTTCAGCTATTGAGCCCATGCGCCAATTAGCAGGACCCGGAATGATCTGTTCATGGAACGACCATGAGCCTCGACGATCAGAACAATCACCACCGTACGAGTATGTACTCCGTACCCAAGGCAAGGCAGTGCAATGTGAGAACGGGTGGGTGGGGCAGGGGAGGGAAATTTCGTGGACCTTTCGGAGAGTCTTGAAGGCTGAAGCTAGGTAATAAAAGACAGCTCATCTGAGTTGGCACGTGCTCCCAACAGTGAGCGGGAACCTGATCGATCGAGATGTCATCCGTTTGCGAATTTGCTAGGACTGGATCCCCACCTCGATGTGAGCGCTGCGGGCGTTTGCACTTCACGTTGGGGCACAGTCGTCGCACCATTTAATAGCGTGCTGCCTCCCGCAGACCAGGGAAACAATGAATCTTTATCACTGCCTGGTACGAGTATGTACCTCTGTATTTTATGGCAGGCTGCTTGTTGACCACCAGAACGGGGTCACAGAACGATTGGAAAAGGTCAGTAACGACAGATCTCCGTAGGCCAATTGATGGATTTCTTTTTCTATATCAACCAACGCATTTGCATGAAAATCGAAGAGTTGCCACCGTCGCGGCCGGAAGAAAAGGCAGCATCCAGGAGGTACGAAGTAGTAGTTGCTCGCAACTCATACTACTCCGAACCCCGTGCTGGTTCACAATCACTCCATCTTCTGAGTGACGGCTCGTCGATAGTATTATCTCGCCACCATTGATTCCTAGCACTGGGCATTATTAAATGCATGCTCGTAAGTAATAGGAACTAAATCCAGTCCGCGACTCAGCTACTCGCATGGTGACAGGGGTGGTTGAAGATACGACTACGGAGTAGCTCAAAGGTCATTGTCTCGCTCTGCTAGCAAGTACTACGAGTACTCCGTAGATAGGTAAGAAGGGAACGAAGTGCTAGTGAAAGATGTGGATTGCCTCAGCAAACCCAATTATATCTATTCGTATTGCGCGTAAGCCGTTCCTCTAATAGTTCATTACATAAAGAACGGATCCGGTAAAGGGTTATCGCGATTTCGTCTAGACACCCAGGAGCTGCTCCCCCGCGGCTTATCAAGGATGACGAGAATGGCGTTAACATTGGTGTTAACATTGGTTGTCAAGTCATGCGTGAGGCTTGCTTCCACAATGCAGGGGCTTTGAGAGGAAGTATGTATGTACTCCGTATCTTGGGTAGCTTGGAGGCTCGCAGCCCTGTCATCGGCATCCTGCCCGCCACAAGGGGGGTTGGGATTAGACGCGCGTGGCTCCCCACAGCGAACCCACCGCGTGTTTCTCCAGACCTCCATCCTCAACTTCTCCTATGCCATATGGAGCAAAGTTGCCCGAACCAACTTGCTTAAAAACGCGACTATCCATGCGACGGCGGTGGTGTTGAACCACGGTTTGTTCCGCTATGCTGCTAGTATCTTGAACGGTACGGTATTAATGGTGGATGGGCTGGGTCCGTTGGTGTTAGACGAGGCTTGCGGAGTCTTGGGGGTGCTAGCGCAAAAGAGCTGAAAGAAACCAATCAAACCGTAAAACCCAGACAACGTAGGGAGGGATTTACCGTGCTGTGTGAAGTGTGAAGTACGAAGTACGGCGTACACCAGCTGTCAATGTGCAATTTCACTGTAAAGCCGCTGTTGAACGAGGGCCACATCCTCCTGGAGCAACGGGAAAGACCTTCGGAAATCCCCTTGTCAAGCTGTCGGAAACCGGCATCAACGAGACTCGGGAATAGCAGCCGCCTTCCGAATAGGTGTTAGTAGTACTCCGTATTATTGCAGTGAACCATTGGTTGATCACCGTTACCTCCACGGAACATTCCTCCAAATGGTCAGATGCTCTTGCTCATCCTGGAGCTGACACATACTTGTATGTGGTAGTAATGGTAGTATGTACGAATAGGTACGTCGTACGTCGTACGTCGTACTTGCACACGTTCATACGTGCGTGCAGGTACGGAGACTGGAATCGGACACTTGTGCAGGTAAAGATGGAGGACGATCGGGTTTTGAGGAGGGACCCAGTTGTGGCGCAATCCAAAGCCCCAAGCCATCCTGCATGGCGTCAAACAAGGTTGCGGCAGCCAGCCCAGGGGTGGAAGATTGGATTCGAGCTGGATCTCTCGTACCACATGTACTCGCATCTGTAGAACCAGTGCTCCTTACGGAGTACTCCGTAATCCATACCGGATGATGCGAGGGGTGCAAGGCGCAGGTAAACATACTCGTAGGTAGTGACTTTGCAAGAAAATGCCAACAGTGTTGCCCGCGAAGAATAGCCCAAGTTGGCTGCTTATAACTGGATGGATATGTACCTTCCCCAGGCAAAGAGGTCTCGGAAGCCGTGCGCCACAGTCAGAAGTCAAGGATGAAGGGCGGAATGGCGTCTCTGCATCTGGGGTTCCGGAGCGCCACCACGGCGATCCGCCAACTGTCAACGGTGTACAGTATGTGGGCGTTTTTGCCTGACGAAGCTGCCCAGGAACGATTCTTTGTCCTTAAGGGATGCAGTAGCTGTGGCCTGGATAGGGCGGCTGGAGGAGCCCGCCGACTGAATGTGGCACCGAGTATTTAAGAACATGACAGAACGGGACGGGATCTTGTGTGCTTCCCTGCCAATGCGACCACATACCTACATACAAAAGTAGAAGGGTACATACTACATAGCAGAACGTAGTAAAAGAGAAGCTGGTGTCTACTACTCTGTACTGCCTTAAAATGTATCTTGGAAAAATCGACCACCTCTGAGTTTGTAAATGAAGGGACGGAGAATTACGGAACCCGTTCCAAGCGTGTGTTGCAGGCACTGCAGACAGCACCTACCTTCGACTGTGAGCTTGACGAAAGTGCTGACAGAAGGCTCGAATCCGAGGCGTCCAAAAATGGATATTGTGCAACACAAGCATATCCTGTTAACGGGATCCTGCCTATTAATACTCAGCCTCCCCGGTAACACAACAGACGTCGTTGTGTCGATTGACTTCTTCTGATGCTTTGGTATGGATTACCTTGCCTACTAGCACAGCCCGTTTCCTGCACCAACAATATTATGTGGTCATCCGAGATGGTACCACCACTATTACTTCGTACTGACGCCCGAATATGAACGATCAGTGTCTCCAGTGTGCCCTTCAAAGAGCTCACCTAGGCTGCCTTGGCCGATGTCTAGGTTATGGTGCCAGCGCCTGCGTCTCGCACGAGAGGTCCGTCCTGGATTTTCGGCCGGCTGTTTAATAATCTTGTATCATTCGTCTGTTGGTGTTTATCAATAGCAGTTCGTTTGACTCAGCTTCCAGAGCGGCTAGGTATTATTGTGTGAAGATAAGACCGGTTGCATGACAACCGCCCGCTTTGACCTTGCGCGATCCTCCTCCTGCCCGTTTTCTGGGTCATGTTGGCCACGATGGAGCACTAATAGTAGTGAAGATGCACGACAAAGGGCCGAGGGCCGAATACGACTACTCTGAGTACTATGTACAAGATGATGGGACGGAAGACTCGGTTGGACGGGATATCACCGTTGTGGGATAAAGGCACACTACGCAAGCGAAAAGTGACGGGGCCCATATTGGACGAGGCTGTTCGACATGTACTTATTCCTCGTACATCCGTCTCCTTGGAACAAAGCGATCAAGCTGGTACCAACTCCCCAACTGCATCTTGGCTGGCTTCCATGCCATCCCCTCGCAACCAGGGATCCCGCCCGCTGTGCCTGTTGGTTGGATGCGAACATGGACATGGGGGGACGCATGGCAATGTCGTGCAACATAGGCAGAGACGAGCCAAGATGGGCAGGCATACAAACGATGCTCATTGCTCATCTCAGACTCCTCTTTCGGTGTGCCGAGAATGCCGAGTTAGAGCAGGCCGAGATGCCCTCAGAGTTAGGTAGAATACCGTTGGACTAACTACCAATGCAGCAGCTTCTGCAACGCTACGGAACACATTCACTCCCTTTTGCGAACCGAGTCCAAGTACGGAGTACGAAGTACTTTATTCCCGAGCATCCGTACATGATACGACATTCGACGGCTAAAGGATGTGTATCCACTGAGAGTGGCTGTTGAGACACATGAGAGGTGGTGGCTCCCAACACGTGGAGTAGCGTCTTGGCTACTGGAATGGTTGATGCACACCAAGTGAGCTGAAATTGCTTGCTCTTTGCTCTTCAGCCAGTTGAAATGAATGGATACTCGCTTGCATGGCCTCTGCCTCTCACCGGCTGCGGCTCGGAATGGGGATATCTGTCCTTGTTGTTGCCAGACGAGGTGATTGGCTGACACCCGCAGTGCGCTCCCACCGACCACGCATGCAGACAACAAGGAGTAATCAATCATGGACAAGCGAGCAAGACTAAGCATTGAGGCTTGGTGTGACGGTGGGGGATCCAGGGCAAGCCATCCGCTCGATGCCGATGAGGGTTACTGTTGCTGCGAAGCACTTGAAAGAGAGGGCGAGCATGGCTACACGATCCCTGTGTCGATCCAGGGTCTGTTGATCCAAGCACATGAAACCCTCAACCCAGTTTTTGGCTTTTTTCTTTACTCACCATACGTCAAGGCAGGAGACGATTATTGAACGATAGAGTTGCATACTTTGATTCAAGCATAGAACTTGGTACCCACACACACACTCACCCACACACACACACACACATACAACGAGTTGGGACCCAGAACTCCCCAAACCTGGTACAGCATGCGACATATTCTGGTCTGGTTTTCTATTGGCCCTTTAAACCCGCAAAAGAGCTGCTTATCGGGTCCGATTACTCCGTACGTGATACAATCACTAAGGATTGTTAACTAGAAGTCGACTCTTCACTCTAGGTGCGTCTTGGCTGCTGGCAAAACCTAGGCACGCCATGAAAGGACTCGTCCTCGTAGGTGTTGTCGGGACCCTGGCTGACGCCAAGCCTGTGTCAAGGGTGCGCCATCCCACGCGAGGATCGGAAGCTACCAACGCCCACAACTTGCTCCATCCTCTGGAGATGCGCGCCAGCAGGTTAACAAGATTTACTACTAAACTGCTAGTACAACTCTGTACTTCGGACAGCCGTTTGATTCTTCCCCAACAACAAGCATGAGTTGAAAGCGGGCTCAACGGCAGCGCCCGTGTGCAACAGTCGATTCCCATTGTCTGCCTATACGGTTCGCATTATGATGACACATTTCTATCCGACCTTTTTTTCTTTTTTCTTACTACGTACGAAGTACGGAGTACATACCCCTTACTCCTATGGTATGTACGTCACCCTTTTAAGCTATTCGCCTTGCTTTTCCCTTTTATTTGCTTTGTTCTTCACCGGGCGGTTGGTTTCTGCCGCCAAGATGTGACATGACCGGGGTTTACAGAGCACCACTACGACTATTTTGTACTGGCGGTGATGAGGGCTGTGGACAATTAGTATTTACGAGTAATTTGGGATACCCCGGCCTGCTTTTTCGTGAGTTGTGAGACCAAACCCTCCGTGCTATCCAGCCCACTAACCATACATTGCATTAGCTTCGAGAACGGAAGTTTCTATTGCTCCGGAGAGTCGTATCGGTTACACCTGCTTGAGGGATCGGAGACAATAGGGCTGGCTAGCGCCAACGGCCAGCAGTGGCGCATGTGACATTGCGGTGACAAGCGAAGCCGAGAGCCGAATCAACACGGAGAATAAGCACAGATAAGAGGATGGAGGACGGAGGACGGAGAAGCACATGGATTGTATGACAGACGATCAGTGAGCACTAAGGAAGCCCTTGAGAAGGTAAGCAATACGGGGTGCCTACGATATGAGAACTGCCGCTACCGCTACCACCACCACCATCAATAAGCAATTCCACGAGAGCAAGTTCTCCTTACTAATATCAATGAGTGTCATCGGTTCCCGGAAACTAGGAACTGGAGCGGGACCCCTTTTTGCCACCCGCATGGAGGCGGCCGCCGTGGTGCTCCGCCTCTGCATATATATACACATAACATAGTTATAGATTCAAGTATTACTACGGGATAGTAGTACCGCATCTTCAGCATTTGGTTTTAGGCGGGAGCGAGATGAGCACGCTTATTTGCGCCCGTCCGTTTGCTGTCGATCATTTGGCTTTTGGTCCTTTGTAACGGCGCTATTGGGTTGCGTGGGTCCCTTTTTTTTGCGGAGAGGCTATGTAGTACGAAGTAATAGTAGTATTAGTATTGGTTCTCGGATGGCTCTATGTGTTGCCAAAGCTAGAACAGGCCATAAAGTATCGGGCGATATGAAGAAGGGTGTGATGGGACGGGGATGATACGCTGTCTGCGTGTTGACAGACTTGTCCGTCTAGCAAAGAACATCGTAGCAATGTAGAGAGGGATTGTGCCTTACCCATGACTTTAAGTCACAGGGAGTCTCACCGAATCGGCTGCGAAGGAGCAATCGGGTCAGAAGAACTTTATGGTGAATAAAGCATCAACGAGTTTTATCCTGTAGATGTCTGGTTATTGACAGTTGAACTCCCAGAAGTGTGTGTATAGACAGGTGAGTACATTGAGCATCAAGTCACGTACTAAGTAGTTAATCATTCTCGATGTAAAAAACTATTCAAGGGGAAAATATACTAGCAACCCAATGGCAGCATTTGCGTGTCATACATTACATCAACAACGTCCACAGTTCTCTTCCCATGTCATCATTCAAATAAAACGAATAAACATTGTAATTCACCTCACCCTATCATGCTTACAGTTTCGCCGCCGGACTAGGAGAGCCAGGCTTGGTAATCTCATCATACAACAGCCTAGTTGAAACCCTTTGTTAGCAACAATTCTCTCTTCCGGGAGATACAGGGGTTCTCCAAAAGGGGGGGGGGCACTCACGTCGTCAAAAAGTCGGCATAATCCTCGCCGGTGACTTGGCTGGCAAAGTACTGAGAAGCTAGTTGGTACTTGTTGCCCTTGGGCGCCTTGGAGGCAAGCTCTTCGGTGGTCTCTTTGAGGAGCTTGAGAGCGTAGGCCTTGTCAACACGCTTGCCCTCGGCGGTGGAGACGCCGTGCTTCACCCATTGCCAGAGCTGGCTTCGCGAGACTTCCGCGGTGGCGGCATCCTCCCTGTGATTATTTGTTAGTATAATCTCCTTTTAGCTTTTCGGGTGGTGGTGGGTGTGGCTTACATGAGGTAGTTGATGGGCACGCAGCCAACGCCTCGGACCCAGGCCTCCATGTAGCCCAGGCCAATGATGAGATTCTTCTTGATGCCCTCCTCGGTGACGCTGCCAGGGACGTTCATGTTGAGTAGGTCATTCTGAGTGATCTTAACATCTTCGCGGCGAATGAACAGCTGATTCGGGGTGGGCATGTGCTTGTTGAAGATCTCAGTGGCGATACTTGCCAACGCCGGGTGAGCAACCCAGGTGCCGTCGTGGCCGGCGCGCACCTCGCGCAACTTGTCGGCTCGGACGTTCTCCATGGCCTTGTCGTTGGCCTCTTTATCGTCCTTGATGGGAATCTGGGCGGCCATGCCGCCCATGGCGTGGACGCCACGCTTGTGGCAGGTCTGGATGAGGAGCTTGACGTAGGCGTCCATGAAGGGGACAGTCATGGTGACGCAAGAGCGGTCGGGCAAGACAAAGTTGGGGTTGTTGCGGAGTTTCTTGATGGTGCTGAAGATGTAGTCCCAGCGACCGCAGTTGAGGCCGGAGCTGTGATCTCGCAGCTCGTAGATGATCTCATCCATCTCAAAGGCAGCGAGGATGGTCTCGATGAGGACGGTGCCTCGGATAGTGCCACGGGGCATGCCGATGTAATCCTGGGCAAGGTTGAAGACATCGTTCCAGAGGCGGGCCTCCAGGTGGCTCTCCATCTTGGGCAGGTAGAAGTACGGACCGAAGCCACGGCTCTGGGTCTCAAAAGCATTATGGAAGAAGTAGAGACCGAAGTCAAAGAGACCACCGGAGATGGGCTCGCCGTCGACAAGGAAGTGCTTCTCCTCAAGATGCCAGCCTCGGGGACGGACAATGAGGGTAGGAAGCTTGCGGTCAGTGCGAAGCTTGTACTCCTTGGCGCCCTGCTTGAAGTCTACCTGACGGCGAATGGCGTCGTAGAGGTTGACCTGGCCGTTGATCATGTTCTCCCAGGTAGGGGCAGTGGAGTCTGTGACGGAGGTTAGCCATGGAATTGTGTCTTTCATGGGTAATTGACATGTATATGTGAACAATACAATAGAAACACTCACCCTCAAAGTCAGCCATATAAGTGTATACGTCGGCATTCAAGGCATTCACCACCATCTTGCGGTCCGTCGGGCCCGTGATCTCAACACGGCGATCGACCAAGCCCGGCGCCGGCGAAGCGCCCTTCCAAGTGGCATTCTCACGGATGTGCTTCGTCTGGGGCAGAAAGTCGGGCAAGATGCCTCGGTCCAACTCGGTCTGGCGCAGCTTGCGGCGCTCGAGCAGGTTCTTGCGCGTAGCGTTAAAGGAGCGGTGCAGAAGGGCGAGGAAGGCCAGCGCGGAAGGGGTGAGGATCTTGCGGTGGGCGTCATCGACCTTGCCGAGGACAGTGACGCCTTGAAGGATGGTTTCGGTAGAGGCCATTGTGGTGATGGATGAGATGACGTCGGTGTTGGTGAAGAAAGGACGCTAGAGAAGCTGATGCAGGAAGAAGTGCGAGTGGCTTAAGAGAGGGGAAGAAGAAGAAGAAGAAGAAGAAGAAGACGAAGAAGAGGGGAGAAAGGTATGAGAGAGCTTGATGATCGAGGTGAAGCAGGCAAGCTTTCACGTGTCAGTGACGCTCCGGGAGGAACTTGGCTTTCACCACAACAAACGTGCTTCGGGAAAGGGGGCAGCGCAAACTCTCTCTCTCTCTCTCTCTCTCTCTGGTGATAAGAGTGTGAGAATGCGGTATCAATTGGAATATTATTGCAGATGAGGAGGAGATGAGTAGAGATGAAAAGAGAAGAGGAAAAAAGGTGAAGCTGCAAAAGTGGCTGACGATGGTTCTTGGAAATGGGTATTATACCGGGGAAAAGGGCAGGTATGACGCATAGCATCGATAACCAGCTATCTCAGGTATCTTTTCTTAGCGTTGACACGGCAAGTACTTTGTAGTACATAATGCAATCGAGCAATCGAGCAATCGACTCCGTACCCCAGCCAGCAGCCCATTCTACTACTGGTAATAATCCAATCCCCATTCACTATTCATCATTTACGAGCAGTACTCCGTAGTACTATCGTACCCATCACTCACATCTCCATTGAGCCGCCAACCAACTGCTTCGGCAGCCATCGGTCTGGCTCGGGTGGATGGAGCTCTCCCCTGCTGCAGTTACCGAGCCCGAGCACAGCCGTTCGTTTGCGGGGGGAAAACGCACAAGCATGTGTCTGGCAAGCCTCTCCCAATCAGGCCAATGAACCAATCAATCCGTCAATCAGAGTCACTGAGGCGATAATGAAAATGGCCGGGAAAGAAAGACAAACGGAACGGACGGCGCCATCGGAGGCTGCGGGGTAGCGGCGGGCGACGTCGGCTTTATCGATTATCAGCTATACGGAGTATCCTACGAGTATTGCAGAGTAGCATTGAATTGAATATCGAGGAATTCAGTGGCGCATATTACGGAGTACTTCGAATACGGAGTAGTGCTGTTATGGAATTCATATATCCTCGGGCCATTGGAAATCTGGGGTAATCCATCGGTACGGTGCGAAGGCATATGCACATTCACTCCCGTCTTCATCAGAGTGAGAGCCACCTCAATCGGTCATCCTCAGTTTCCATCTCCAAATCCTCATGACGCAAACAAACCATTGCCTACTACTCCGTACTTCGTATATACTAGTATTACTCGTAAGTAGTACACCACCCCTTCACCTCATCGGCTTGTGACTTCGGCTTTTGTTCAACAACCATCATCCGTTCGGAATCAACATCCATCCTAAAGCAGCAAATACATCGTCTTACTAGTACCAACGAGCCGAGCAACCGAGGCCGCCAGACCGGCGCGCCATTCACCCGGGCCTTTCCGACCTCCGCCATTCCTCACCCAACCTTTCATATGGAGTACGGAGTACTACTCCGTACTCCGTACATACTGCTACAAAGATAGAATTGCATAACTACGACAAGCTCAATCCCATAAGCCTACTAATACTTGACTATCGGTTATTCCTAGCGGCACAGCTAGACCTACGTCCTATGCATCATTCCAGGCATCGTTGAGTCATACCACGCCGCAAATAAATCGCACTCGCACCTACACAACTCGGCAGATACTTGTTCATCCTGCAATTCTAATGATAATAAACCCTGACAAATGGAATGCCGTCCAGCTATGGGAGCAAGGATACTACTGTCATATAATTACAACTGAAACCCCCACGGCCAACAGCATCTGGTCCATCTCGCGAGGGGACAAGCCTCCCGATCCCGAAACATCCGTAACCAGCAATCGTCTCTCCATCCAACCTCATCAGTCCAACCAACATGCTGTACCGGAACAGGAATACAAAGGCAAAAAAACAAAAGACATGTAAACCATACACTGTTGCCTGGTCGGTTGATCCAACAGCATTAATATCCATCCACTTAATCAGCCCCCTCCCCTCTTGAAGTACAAGCTATCGTCATGTTGTCATTAGCCACACCATCCCATCCCCCTTTTGTTTTGTAACAGTAATTGTAGTCGGTTTACCTTGAGTGAGACTTCCATCGCCATAGCTGTTAACCCGGTGTATGGCCCCGTGAAATTAATTGCCGTAATCGTGGTGCTTTGAAAGGCCCAGTTGTCGTCGCCGTGATTCATTATCTCAAACATTCGTGACCTCGTGAAGCCGTCTCGCCTCACGAGTTCAGGGTCTTGATCATCATCTTCTCCTTGCGCCGGTCCTCGACCACGAGGTTGCGATCCGTAAAAACCATCCTCATCGTGTCCACCACCTTGTGGAAGCTGCTTGCAGCTCCGCGCTCCTGCGTAAAGCGAACAATGCTCAACGGCTGTTTCTTGCCGTGTTCAATGACTGTCATTACTTCAGCAGCAAACGCAACCTCCTTGAGGTCCAGGTCTATATCCACGTTAGCTCTTCTCCAGTCTCGACTGACCCAGTTGCGCCACTTACAGTTCTTGGCCCCGACTCGTGCAAAGACAATGTTGCGCTGCTTGTCCACCTGGACACCCTTAATCCCATATTTTCGCCATTCTCGTAGCAAAATGGCAACTTCTTGTCGAGCTCGCTTGCGCGACAGCGTCATACAGATGTAGCTTGTCGCAGGCTTGACGCGGAACAGCCTAGTAAGCCAATTCTGCTTCACCTCGATATTGCGACTGCCCCCAGATGCCGACTCATGCCAGCCAGGCTTCTTACCGGCCTTGGTAGCGATTTGTTGGTCTTTGCTTGTCTTATCTGGGCCATCTGCTCTCGTTAGCCTTCTCCGCATGCACAGGTGTCTTGATGCCTCAATATTCCACTTACCTTCAACCATCATCTTAGAGTCCCTGTTCCTATTACTCTTCCAGAATGGGAAGCTAAATTTCCTCTTCTCTGAAGGACCACTCGTGGCAGAGCTTGAACCAGACTGATGAGTCTGGCCTGAGACCGTTCGTTGCTTGTCATCATGGTGCTCCTTTGCAGTCACCTCGCCCTCGGTCTCCAGCTTGAATGACCTCTTGAACCACGACCGCTTCTTCCTCACTGGGCTGCGCGCACTTTGCTGTGAAATATCTTGCGCACGCTCGTCATCGCACTCCTCTGCATTGTATGCGAGTTGTCGATGTAGAACTCGCCCAATCTCTTCTTTTGTCGACTTTTTTCGCACATTCAACGGCTTCGGAATCTTGACCGGGCTATGCAAGGTCGGGGAGTTCACCACTCGAATTGAGTTCTCAACTTGGCTCAAATACTCCACGCCGCCGTTGTAGTGATTGGCCCTTTTGGGAGGGCTATGAGGTGGGGCTGAGACGATCCGAGCCTTCTCGCCATTGGTAACGCTCATGCCTCCATTTTCGTTGATGGACGGCAGAGCACTAGGTCGCCGGCTTATATGGCTATATGCCGGCGCGGATACAACACGTCTTTCCGATTGCTTAGGCAAAAGCACCGGCAAGGCAAGTCGGTTAACTTGGTCCGCATAGACGTCGCCAATCTCCACATCATCATCATCATCATCATCCCTAGAGACTGGTCGGGAGTTTCCAGCAGTGGTTGGCCGGCTCTTGAGTCCATCCTCAGATGGAAGTGGTGGCAGTGGGCGACTGCTCCAAGACTTGTTCGAGAATTCTGTTGGCGCAGTCGCCTCTGAAGGAGTGCCGATAATATATGAGAATGGCGTCGACTCTCGATGCCTTCTGTCACCATCGGTCACGGAACCCGAGATGGAGTCATCTTCAATGAAGGAGCTCTTGAAAGCCTCATCACAATCCTTGGCAATATTGTTGCTGAAGTGTCGCAGCTCTTCATTAAACAGAAGCGATGCATTCTTTGACACTGGAGCACCTCTGGCCTTGGGATAAGTACCATCTGGTAGTCTGGGCATCTCTGGCGTGGGCGATCTAGGCCTCGAAACCTGGCAAGTCGATCCGTCTTTAATTATAGAGCCAGCCCCTGAACATCGCGGGGTGCGTTGAACCTGAGCCAAAGAACTTGATCGCTTCCTAATGTGCGAAAAGTCCACCCCTCGCTTATGTCGCAGGATGGGACCATGCACATGCGGTGTACCTTGTCTACTTTGAAGAGATGACATCGATCCTCTCGACGACTGAGGTCTACCAGTTGTTGTCAATGTTCTGGCGGAATGGACGCGGGTACGGCGAGTAGTGTTGGAGGCACTCCGCTTCCTGACTGTCTGCGACACCTGAATTCCGTCAACTTGATTGCCTCGGTGAACCGTGATTTTGGCATGGCTGGCTTGGGACCCGCAGGTTTGCAGCATACGGCTACCCCGATACGGGTCATAGCTCTGCACAGTTCCTGCTTCCGTTTCCGCAACATTAGATATGACGGTGAAGCGAGAAACAGATCGTCCATGACCGTTGCCTCGAGGCTGTGCGAATTGGCAAGTGGAAATCCGCTTCTTCCAAATAGCGGGCTTGAGGTGGTGGTAGTCACTCATTGAGTGTGCCAACTCAGGCTTAAAGTCCTCTAATTGCTTTTCACGGTAGTTGTGAAGCAACCAGTAGAAAGCCTTCTGGTCATTGGGTCTAGGCACCTGGTCAGAATTATTGAGCTCAAAGACAATTGATGCTGAGTTGCTTACTCTTCACATGATAATTTCACTGCCAGCTCGTCCTCAGTAAACATATGCCACAAGGAGCGCAATTGCCGCAGCAACTGGGGGTCGATTTCTTGTCGCAGAACAGGGGCATACTTAAATCCCTTCCGTGTGTCAGGGGGCTGGCCAGTATTATCACCAAGATCATCAAGATAGCTGTATTTCTGAACCAAGGGGTGTTGCCAAATCTGCTTCATCGTGATCCGGTGGTCCGGATTGACTTGAAGCATGCGGCGGATGAGATCCTCGGCTTCGGGACTGAGGAACTTTGGCATTTCGTACTGTCCCTTTTTTGTTTTGCCCATCATCACACGCAAGTCTGGATCATCAAACGGCAGAGTTGCCGACAGCATGGCATACAGGATAACACCCATGCTCCAGATGTCTGCCCTGTCTCCGCGATACTGTCGATTCTTGAGAAGTTCAGGGGCCGCATAGTGGGGGCTGCCACAGGCTGTGGCCAGTCGATGGGTAGCTGTCTGGTGGAGGGCCGCCATGCCAAAGTCTGCAATCTTGATTTGGAGATCGGCGGTGATGAGGATATTCTCAGGCTTCAGGTCGCGATGGCACACATTGAAGGAGTGGCAGTAGGCAATGGCACTGATCATCTGTCTGAAGAAGAAAATGGCTACCTTTTCAGAGAGCCTTCCCTTGGTGTTGATGAAGGTGAAGAGATCACCCTGGTCGATGTACTCAAGAATGAGGTAACTAAGATCACAAGTCAGCAGCTTGTTCAACGAGGTATTGGTTATCTAGGTATCAAGAACAAACATTTCAGAGCGGTTCTCCCAGATATCATAAAGCTTCATGATATTGGGATGTTCAATAAGCTTGAGAATTGCCACTTCACGCTCAATGGCCACGGGAACTCGCATTTCGCCGCTGGTCTCCGGAAGACTGGTATCATATTTGCTGAGAGCAGCCAAGCTGCTGTCCTGGACGAGGTACGCCATACGCCGGTTGACAATCTTGACTGCGGCGAGCTGGTTGGTGACGCTGTGGCGACATAGTCGAACGCGGGCTGACGATCCCTTGCCCAGTGTCTTGCCTAATTGCCACGGCCCAATGTGTGTTTTGTAACTCTTCCTGCTCCGGCTGCTGGAGGTCGAATCGTACGAAGCTTGGGACAGGCGTTTTGCCTCGTCGACTGACTGAGGTGGCCTCTGAACGGCGGCCGCCTGGGAACGTTGATCATATTGCGTATTCTGGACGGCATGACGGTGAGCATGAGACTGATGGACAACAGACTGATTGTATCGTGGCTTGTGAAGTAATTGCTCTGGAACTGGGACTGGGAAAGGGGAATTGATACGATTAGTAGCTTCGGCAAGAGGTGCGCGAGCTCTGGAAACCGAAGGCTCGGCCATGATGATTACCGCAGGAAGTAGAGTTAGCACATAATACTCAGAAGCAATCTGCAGATGAGAAAGAGAAAAAAAGTGCTCTGGATGCAGCCGAGAAGCTGACCGGTTGCTCGTAGGTGAATTGGGGAAAACACAGTGCTTAACGGGATGTATGAGAATTGTGATGCACAATTGAAGTGATGGAGAGCTCTAGAGAAGTAGGCGCGAGAGAGAAATGCGGGCAGACGTGAAAACAAGTCTGGGGAAGGAAGACGCGGCAGGACGTGACAGACGAGCGCGCGGAACAAAAGTGAAGTGGAGAGGGGGGAAAAAGAGAGCAGGTGGACAGGAGGGAAAAGCGTGCCAGTTGGTGAAGCCCAGGCGTCCATCGATTTGGAATGCAATGTTTACTTTGCCAGTGGCAGCTGGTGGTGGTTTGCACGGCTGGCAGCCAGACGGGCGACAAGGGAGGGCAGATGGCGCTGGAATTTCACGACTGAGACAGGCCATGGCATTCCATCTACCGAGTACAGACCAGAAATTTCTAGTTGTTTGTGCGGGGAAGAGAAACAGTCAGTCAGTCAAAAAAGTCGCCATCGTGATGCATTCCAGATGTTGGCGCCGAGACTGGAATCCAGGCGCAACAAGACGCAACATCATGAGCACCCCATTTACCACGACATTCGAAGTAGCCTGCGTCAGTATTTGTATCTAATAAAGCATCTGGCCGCGCTTTCACATTCTGCAATGACTTAGACAACCAGTCGCTAATGAATAGTGTGTATGTCGCTTGACTTATCGTAGCATATAAGACAAAGATCAACGTCTTGATGGACGCCCAGTCGCCGGTGTCAGTGTGTTGGATCCAATGACAAGCATTCAAGCGATGTCACAACAATGGGATCCGTAGAAAAGCCTGTTGACTTTGGGAAAACAGGTCTTATGTCGTCAGATTGGAGAATAATAGATGTATATATGTCTTGCTATCACCACCAGTCTGGCTGGAACATGCGTGGGCAAGGTCAACGGAAGGGAATAGTTCAGATATTGGCACCGTGCTCCTTAGGAGCAAAGGCATTTGATTAAAATCCACTTGTCTGTAGCAAACGTTCGGATAAAAACAAGAATGTTTACAGCTGAATTGCATTGCTCAGCGGAATGGAATTAAAAGGGATGACGTTGCCTCTGTTCAAACAAGAAGGGATGACGTTGAATCCTGACTAAGCCATTTGGTTGGTAACAAGTTGGGTTCGACCAAATTGTGAGATAAAGAATCATCTCTTGGGCCAAATAAGAGTACTCATCTCTAGCATGTAACGACTTGGTTGAAATAATTTCTCAAAATAATAGTAAGCCATTTTCTCATACGTTGGTTTGCAATTCTGAGTGCTGATGCTGGCCGTCCGTCATGCTGAACATTGGATTAGACTTGCGGGACCAAGTCTGTGTTGTTGATGAATATTTTGCAATAGGCCACCAGTACTCAACTCAAATCAGCGTAATTGGTTTAGTGGTAAAATTCTCCGTTGCCATCCGAGCAGCGTCGGGGAGCCCTGGGTTCGATTCCCAGATTACGCATGAGAATTTCTCTTTTTGCCTTCATAGATAGAGGCCTTCATTTTTTATGTCACTAACACATGAATCAATCCTTCCCGCTGTCCCGTGCTTTTACTCCTTCATTCTTTTGTTATGGGAAGAGTGCCGTTATTGGTGATGAAATGAGACGCCAACTGACGACTACCTACCTATGTAGCAGGACTCTCCATATGTAATGTACAAACTGTTAAACTTGGCTCTTATGATCTTTCGAACAAGTCAGTTTATGCCGTAATAATAGACAAAGAATTTGTGGTAATTATTTCTCTTCTAAAATGAGGTACAGGGCCCCTGGACGAGGTACTACTCGTACTCGTAGTTGGCATTCAAGTCGTTTAAGTGGTGGGGTCACCAGACGCGTCCCACCGCGTTGCCAAATCTCCGATAACTTCTACCTCGACATCGAAGTCCACCATCACAGCTCACATTATTCTCGCCAGCTTCTCGGGCGCGCAAAGCGGCGGGGCGCATTTTCGCGGTCGCCATGACACCTAGTTCTTCGCGCCGCCGAAGGCGCGTCGACTCCGACGATGAGGACGACAGCGATGGAGATCGACAGAGTACCTCGTCACAGGCCAGCGACTCTCCTAAGCGCCTACGCCTGTCCACCGACTCAGACAGTGATACGAAGGAGGATGTTGCTGGCGCAGATGCGACCAGCTTGAGGGAGATTAAGAGAGCCAACAAAGATGCCTTCCAGCCAGGTGCTATCGTCCGTGTCAGCGTACAAAACTTCGTTACCTACGAGAAAGCCGACTTCTTCCCCGGGCCACATTTGAACATGGTTATCGGCCCCAATGGCACAGGCAAAAGCTCCCTAGTCTGTGCAATCTGTCTAGGCCTGGGATATAGTCCAAAACATCTTGGCCGCGCCGGTGCGGTCAAGGAGTTTGTCAAGCATGGCAAGGACACGGCAACCATCGAGATTGAGCTTTACAAAAGACCTCAAGACCGTGCCAACCACGTGGTGCGAGTCCAGATCCGCCGAGAACAGAACATTCAAAAGTGGTGGCTGAATGGCAGGGAGGCAACACATAAGAAGATACAGTCGTTGATGCAGGCGCTCAGGATCCAAGTGGACAATCTGTGCCAGTTCCTACCGCAAGACAGAGTGGTTGAGTTTGCTGCATCCACGCCTGTGGACCTATTGCGTGAAACGCTCCGCGCTGCGGCGCCGGACGAAATGCAGCAATGGCATCGGCAGCTCCAAGAACTTCACAAGGATAGAAAGGATGTGGCCGAAGCCGTTCATGCTGACTCGGACACTCTCAAAAACCTGCAGAACCGGCAACAGGGTCTACAAGCTGACGTGGATAGGCTCCGCGAGCGTGAGGAAATTCAGGAGAGGGTCACCAATCTCCAGGGCGCCTTAGTATTAGCCAAGTATGACGAAGCGCGGAACAATTTTACCTTAGCCAAGGAGCGAAAGAAGGAGGCAGAGAGATCCCTGAGAAATCTTGAACAAGAGAGTGGACCTTCTCTGGAGGCAGTCAATCAAAAACAGATTTATGCCCAACAGATCGAGGCCGCCATCCCATCAAGGCCAAAAGCAGTCAAGGATGCTCAATTCGCCGCACAGAATCTGGCACAGGAGATTAGTAGCACAGCCGACGATGTCAAGGAGTGGGCCAATAGGATAGGTGCAGAGCGCCAAGGATTCGACCAAAAGAGAAAGGAGGTTGCCTCGTCTAGATCCAGAATCACAGCGTTGCAAGCGGATTTAAGAAATCGGCCGTCTGATTTTAATCCTGGGGATTGGAATCAAAAGATTGTGAGATCAGTAGCCCTTTCTCTTCACCGTCTCATGCTAATCAACATCTGCACAGAGAACTGAAGACCACAACTTGCGAGAGACGGAATCAGAGCAGCGTCAACTTCAGAGTGAGATACGGGACTTCAAGAAAGATGGCGCTATAAAGATGGAACAAGTTAAGGCATTACAGAACGATATAACATCCCTCGAAACCCAACAAGGCCAACAAATCAGCTTTATGAAAAAGCACTTTCCAGAACTGGCGGCAGGCTGGGACTGGGTGCAAGAAAACCAAGGTCAGTTTGAAAAGGAGGTCTTTGGTCCGCCCATGATATGTTGCTCCATTAAGGACGAGCGCTACTCTGATCAAGTCCAATCCCTCCTACAAGGCGACGACTTCCTTTGTTTCACTGCTCAGACCAGAAACGATTACAAGAAGTTGACCAACCAACTGTATCGGGAGATGAGTTTGTCGGTCGTGGTCAGAACATGCTCGCATCCTCTCGCTGCTTTCAGGCCCCCAGTTGATGCTAACGAAGCTGCGTCATTGGGTCTGGACGGCTTTGCTATCGATTACATCGATGGACCCGAGCCAGTCTTGGCCATGCTTTGTTCTGAAAAGAGAATACACCAGTCTGGTGTCGCGTTGAGAGATCATAATGATGCTGAGTATGACAAACTTGTTCAACACGGAAGGATTAATCAATGGGCCGCCGGACGACAGCAATATATCGTTCGCCGTCGTAAAGAGTATGGCCCGAATGCCATGACCACAATCACAAAGAATGTCCACCCAGGCAAGTTCTGGACCTCTCAACCTGTCGATGCGCAAGAAAGAGCCGAGCTGGAGCGTCGATTGGTAGAAGCCAGGGGTGAGGCAGATGTCATGAAGAAACAGTACAACGAGATGAGAGCGAAACTTGATGCCTTTGAAGGGCAAAAGGCAGATATTCAAAAGAATATTGTAAGACAAGGAGATTACCCGAAGTGTACTAAAAGTTCTAACGTGAACACAGCAACAACTGAAAGACGAGAAGAACGCGTTGCAACGGGAGTTTCAGAAATGGCAGTCTATCCCATCAAAGATAGAATCCGAGGAACGCCTCAAGGAAGCAAATGAAAACGCCATGCACGAGGCTCGGGAAAAAATCTTGGAACTCGGATTCGACTGGGACAAGGCCGTGATTGCGAGGGCAAAACTCGTTCTTCGACACCAAGAAGCCCTTGAACAAATCCGCAAAGCTCACCATGCTCTCCTAGAAGCCAAGATACGGCTTATCGAAGCTAACTCTGACATTACGGGTCTAAAACATCGCAATTCAAGCATCATGGAGCAACTTGAAGTCGAGAAGCAGAACGTACAGCAGGCAATTGAGGCGACAGCCCGAGCAAGGGAGCTAGGCAAAGAGCTATCCGAACAAGTTCGAGATCTCGTCAGCCAGGATGAGTCCAAGAGAGACTTGTACACCCAACTAGCAGAAGGGAAATCTCCTGCAGAATTGGAGATGGACATCTCAGCTGAGCAGGCCAATCTAGAACTCATTCACGCAGCCAATCCTAATGTGATTCGCGAGTTCGAGAAGCGCGAGCACGAAATTGCCAAATTGAGCAAGAAGATGGAGGCCTCAAATGGCAAGCTGAACGCCGTGACTGAGCAGCTAGACGAACTGATGGGCAAATGGGAACCTAAGCTGGAAGACCTTGTCTCAAAGATTAACGATGCGTTTGCCTACAACTTTGAGCAGATTAGCTGCGCTGGCGAGGTCCGCATCCACAAAGACGAGGACTTTGATCAATGGGCTCTCGACATCATGGTGAAATTCCGGTACGCCATCCCCCTCTTCTCATCTCCATGACGACAACGAAAGCTAACCCCCCCC